>APFE031023735.1:101722-158524 GCA_000404065.3 Pinus taeda | reverse complement strand
TCCATCTCTCATCAATGATTGCCCAAATGGGCCCATACTTTGCCACTCTATCCTTGTATACCGCCTTTATTTGCTCCTTTGCCTAATCCATAGCCTCATAAATGAAACCCATAGCCAACCTTTCCCCATCCACCAAGCGCAACACCTTAACTAGTGGCTCGGCAAGCTTCACAACCTCTGCTGTCTTTCTCCAAAAAGTTTCTTCATAGATTTTCCTTTTCAATTCTTTGCCTTCCCATTTGTTAGACCAATTGCTTTGATTCCATTCATCACTGGAAAACATCTTTTGCAAGTTTCTATGTTGGGAAAGCATAGATTGCAATGTCAAAAAATGTGTAGCAAATCTAGTGATGGCAGGCCTAATAATATCCTTGCCCCCAGTGTGTTTCCTCATGAGGCTCAAAATCAATGTATGATTGTAGATAAATTTTGTTATGCTTTTGGCATGATCTATGGTGTTTCTGACCCAATCTAATTTTCCAATATCCTCAAGCATGAGGTCTATGCAATGTGCATTGCATGGGGTCCAAAAGATGGTCTTTTGTTTTTCCTCTAACAGTTTACCAGCAAGAACATAGTTAGAGGCATTATCTATGATGATTTGAACAACATTAGCCACCCCACCTCCTCAACAACCTGATCCAATAACTGAAACAGCAAGTGTCCATCTTTTACCTTATCAGATGCATCAACTGATTTTAAGAACATGGTTCCCTGTGGGCAGAATACAAGAAAGTTTATGATGGTACGGTTTCTTTGATCAGTCCATCCATCTGACATGATTGTACACCCTGTTCTCGCCCATGAGTTCTTGAACTTTTGCAAATACTCATTAATGGATTGAATTTCTTTTTGCAAACGAACCCCCCTTAGCTCATGCATAGTAGGGCCTTTGAAACCTTTTCCAGCAGCATGTATGGCATCAAACATAGGCTCATAATATGGTGAACGAGCAGCATTAAAGGGGATATCAGCATCATACCACCATCTAGCTATAATCACAAGCAGTCTCCCTCAATTCTTTCTTCCAATGGTCATCTAAAGTGGGCTGCATTTGAGGTTTAAAAATTTCAAGACCATGTGCATCTGATGGAGAGGAGGCCGGAGTGAAATAACTTTTGATAGTCACATCACCCTTTTTCATTCTACCCTTTCCCTTATCTTGAATAGAACCAAAAGAGGGAGGAACATATCAGAAAGGATTGGATGCATTGGTTTGAGGGATAGAGGAAGAACCCTCAAAATCATAATGGGGGTTGGCAGCCATCATTTTTTGTATCTCCCTCTTCCTCCCAATTTCAGCCTGTATGTCTTTTTGCCTAGCCTTATCTTCTTTAAATTTCTCAATTGCTGGCTAACAAATTCTTCCTAATCTCCCCAATTTCTGGTGATTCACATGGGGTAATTTGGCCTCTAATCCTTGCCAAGTGTTGCTTCAGCCTATTAATGCCCCCTGGACCCTCCTTAATTTTCCTATGGCAAAATTTGCATTGCATTTGACTATCAACCATTTCAACATATGCCCATGCAGCATCTCTTGACAAAAAAAAAAAAAACAAAACAAACAAACAAACAAACAAACAAACAAACAAACCTTGATTCAATGTTCATTTATTTGACAAAAAATAGTCTCTAAGCTTTCTAGATATGCACCTCAAATTTACTAGGTAAAAACATATTTATAGAGGTGAAAAAAAATACCTCCAGGCACAAACTGCCTCCTCAAGCTTGCTCCAAGAATCAGCGCCTCAATGCTGCTCCAAATGGTTGCCCAAGAAGCTCCTCACTCCAGCTACAATGCTCCTCCAAGACTTCTCACTGCTGCTCCAAAACAAGCTCAAGAACTGCTCACTAACTCTCAAAGAAGACTCTCACTCAAATGCATAAGATTACTGTGAGAGAATGAGAGCTCTTGGGTGAGTTAAATAGGTTTTGGGAGGGGGATATGGACCCCAAAGATCTATTGGCAATATTACATAACTGCTTGAACTCCAAATCAACCCTAAAACTAATTTAAAATCCCCAAAAAACAAGTTAAACTCTGTGCTTTGCGTCCGGTTTCCGTTCCCCAGCTACCCGGCCGTTTTATTGCGGACTCGGTCCGTTTCGGCCGAGTCAGCAACGACTCGGCCGAGTCATTGAGTGACTCGGCCGAGTCATTGTTGACTCGGCCGTCCGAACCGAGTTACCCACCGAGTCATTGCCCAGGCCTTTGAAACGGACCAACTCGGCCGAGTCAATGTTGACTCGGCTGTTTCTTAAAACCATGCTTCTAAGTAAATCCACAATGTAGGATAGCCATTGGAAGTAGTTGGTGTTGTCAAGAATAACTAGGCATGGACTTTACATTTTAAAAGAAATTGAAGCTATAGATGCTGAAACTAAGTATTCCAATGGAAAGATCTCGAAAAATTAGGCCGATTCAAAAAAAATAGCTCTAAAAACGACCTTCGGATGAAGAAGTTATGGCCTTTGGAAGTAAAATTGTTGAAGATGTCGACGAACCACGTGAATGTTGGGAAGTGAATGATAATGTTATATTTAAAAAAAAAAAAATCAGCCCCTCCCCCCCTTCCAAACTTAATCTAATTAGCTCATTTTTAAAAAAATATTACTTTATGTTTCCCACTTTTATAAATAAGTGAAAGTCACTTTTACAATGGTACTTTATGAACTATCCACTAAATTGTAACTTAAATAAAAGATAACGTGACTTTAGAATTATAAGTGACTCACTTTTTATAATGAGTGAGAACACTTTTACATAAAGTAACTTTAAAACATAAGTTACATGTGCTTTTTGAAAAAGTAACGCAACAAAAAGAAAGACTTGAACCCAAGACCTCTATTCTCATAAAGTAACTTTGGACCAAGTGAGCTAGTTTAAAAGGTTAGTAATTTTTGGAAAAGAGGAAGGGGTTTTTTTTTTGCTCACTGAAGCTTTGGAGTGCGTGCTTACTTGAAAAACTCATTTTTGCCTGCAAAACAAAAACAAAAAACACAAACCAAAACGAACACGCAAAAGAAATCCAAGTCTTGCAAGTTAGATTTGGCCAAAAACTATATATTTTCCTCAATGTTTCTGGTTTTCTGAGATCACACTAAGGCACAGCGGAAAAGAGCATACGCATGAGAAAAATCCTTTCTTTTTGTTTTTGGTTTGCCCAGATCGCACAGAGCTGCGGGGCAAAAAGCATATGCAGAAATGAAAGGTATAGATCCGATAATAAAAACAGAGATAAATAAACCAAAATAAACAAAGAGATAAATAACTAAAACTACAAAGAGCATACGAGAAATGAAAGGTATAGATCCTGTAATAAAAAACAAAGAAATAAATAAACGGAGAGATAAATAACTAAAACTGCATATAAAGATTGTATACCTTCAGATCTTAAAAATGACGTAGCTAGGGCTACCAGGAACCTTTTCGCATGAAACGAAAGGGATTCATCACTGGAGCAGATGCTCCTAACACAATAGAGCAGTCCTCTTGACTCAAAAGCAGTTAGAAACAGTAGATCTAGGAAACAACAATCGAATGTCATTGTATCGACTTCGGATTTGGATCACCAACGGATGTGGCCCTCGTATAGCTTTGATACCATATAGGAATTTACAGGGTAAGTTCCTTAGATAGAACACCAAAGGACACCGCTCACAAACAAATCACGGATCAGTACACTAGTATTCTTGACATAGTTAAAATCCTCAAAGAGAGAAATAGTGCACAGCCTGAGCCAACACGGCCACTTCAGGCAATTTATTAATGTAAAAGAAAGAAAATTTACATAAGTTTCTCTCATGAACAGTCACCTTATAAATGACCTTCCATGCTCTTTAAATAGAGATCATGGACCAATCGGGTGTTTAAGCCACGGATCAAGTGTCGGTAATACCGAGGAGAGAATGAACCGTCCGATCATTTCATGTCTAGAACATATCGTGACCGTCGAATTGTAAGTTACAAAAAGTACATACTAAAGAAACACACTTGACCTAACTATACACTAGACCAAGTTGTATTTAATTATTTCCTATGTTTCAAAATATCCTAACACAAAAATCACCCAAGATTAACGAATTTTCTCATTCCAGCATTCATTTTTTATTGTAAAACATGCATTTATTGGTTGCAACCCTTCTGGAACTCGTTTTCAATAGTTTTGGCTATGAGTTGTATGAACGCAGATGCTTTCCAGGCGGCCTTCACCAGGGACGTGATGTCAACCTTGGTTTCAGCGGATTCACCCGTACAATTTCAATGATTTTGTTGTGGTTTGACGAAGGCTATATGGTTTGCGTAGGCATGGGAATGAATTGTGGTTGTGTTGCAGGGATGAGATTTGAGTGTGGTGACCCAACGGTGGTGGTGTTTGGGAAATGGTGCATCGGTCAAACTGCAATTGGGTTGGCTTCGCACAAAGCACTGTGGTGTTGGTCTTCAACTTATGAGTGCAAGAGCGGTGGTAGCAAAGGATGAAGCAGCCTGAGGGACGGACACGGCAGCTCGAAATATCTTGATAAATGGTGAGGGCACTATGACCAGAGTCGCAGTGGAACTGCTCGTGGATGGCAGCAGTCGTTGTCTGAACAGTGGCGTTGCCACATGGGCAGCAATGGTGGTCTTTTGCGGCAAGACAATCATGACTAAGTGTTGTGGCGGTGATGGCTTGTGGCTAGTTGGTTGCAGATCAAATGGTCAGATGATGGCATAGGCAGTCTGGTAAGTTTTTTTTTTATTCTGTAATATACTTTTCTCTCTTTATTTGTTATCAATATAACAAAATATATATATATAATATATATATATATATATATATAATATATATGTAGTATTTGACTTTTTTAGATTTTTTCTTTCTTATATATATATATAGATGTAGATATTTGACTTTTTTAGATTTTTCTTCTTTAATATATATATTATATTTATATTATTTTTCCTGTGTAATTCAGAATATATTATTTTCCTTTCCTTTTTCACTTTTTTTGACTCTTTTTTATAATTTTGTTTTTGCAATTTTTTTCTTCCTTTTATTTTATGGCAAAATGGAGAAATTCCATAAAGTTGTGTAGTGAAACGCTTGAATTGCGACAGTAATGAAGTTGACAAGGAATCGATGGCCAAAAGCCGGACCACACTGGCTCTATGAAACGGCCAAAGGATCAAACAATTCTGATACCAAATATAACGAACAAAGTTCATTCTTTAAGTTAAATACTCCAGAAGATTTGGAATATGTAGATCTCCATTGAAAATACGTGAATATATATTAAAATGTAAGAATGAGAATGAGGGCCTGCTTATATACCCTAGGCAGGTAAGGTCATGTACCAATTAGACATGTATCTTCAGTACTAATTACTAATTAACTAATCATTATTACAATTATCATCATTATTTATATTATTTATATATATTTTATTCATAACAAAATGTTCACAATCTGCTCATCTATGGATGTGTATTAGAGTTTAGTTGCTCTCTTCTACACCATGTCTCGGATGAAGTGATATTTGATCTCAATGCGCTTCAACCTGTCATGAAATATTGGATTCTCTAAAAGCTTACCATAGCATTGATTATCACAACGTATCAAGGTTGTCTCTAGCTCTTGATCAAATAGTCTTGCAAGTAGCTTCCACAGCCACACTACTTCTTGACTGCGGCACTAGCTACGATATACTCTACCTTTGTTGTATTGATTGTGACAAAAGTCTGCTTCCTGCTAAACCAAGATACCATAGCTTATCCCAAGCTGAAGCAACACCTTAAGGTTCTCTTTTTGTAAATGCAAATAGAACATAAATAATAAACAGAAGACAAGCCAAGACAAGAGGACACAATATTTGGCGGATGCCAGGGAAAAACCCCAATGTGGGGAGAACCATTTGGTCAAAGCTTCTTATTATTCTTCAAAAGTTCAGCAAAGAGAGAGTACATCATACAAAATTCACTAACCCAAACACTGTCAAAACATTCCAGCCAAACATCAGTCAATAGGATGCCCTAACCAGAAATTCAACATTTCTCAAACCAGCAGAAATCCTCCTCCAAATCAACTCAATCAAACCCAGTTAACTCGACCTTCAGGGACAATCCAAATCAGCCCAAAACAGTGTAGAAATTCTTGGTCAAAGATGGTCAATGCTACAATCACTTGTTGCAGTCAACACTGGTCAAACAACCCAGAAAATCTCAGTTTCTATGCCCAAATATGCGGCCTTCCCAAACAGAGATATTCCCACAAAAACGAAGTCAAACACTGCCTAGTCAACGCTGGTCAAAGGTGGCTGCAACTCGGTCAATGCAGAAATCAGAAAACCCAGTCACTTCGCACATGTGGAGAGCAATAGGCTACCCTGAAAATTGAAATTCGTACAACCCAACCAAATGAAGAGAGAGAAAGATGTGTGAGTGATGAGTGACCAAAACGGAAAATGACTCCTCTATATATACACAAAGTTGAGGACGAAGAGACATGTCTATTGGGCTTCATGAGCCTACATTAAGACTTTTGGCTGACCTTGACAATTTGTCCATAGAAGAAATAAATTCATAATTCCATTTCTACTTGTCAAAATGAGATGATCATTTCTACTTGTCAGAATGAGATGATCTTTAGATCAATAATACACCTCTTGGAAAGAGGAATCCAATATAAATATCATTTCCATCATATGAGTTGTCCATGGTGGAGTTTGGCCCTAGTTGCCAATTTTAACACTCCCTCTCAACTAGGGAGAAAGCCACCTGCCAAACCATCTGACAATCTGTACCATCACTAACATCCCTGCTCTTCTCTACTCTACTCTGCTCTATTGAACCAAGAAGAAAAAATGATCGAGAGTGTATCATACTACTCTCCATTGACCCAAAGTCAGTCTCTATTAATCCCAGATCAATATCAAACATCCTAGCATAGGGAGTACGGTAGCACACGATGCGTCCATTAGTAGTACTATGGTCCATATCCACATTCCCCTACTCATTGGCCAGATGAGAGGTACTTCCCATGAGTCCCGAATTGCATGGGTAGGATGTGTCCGCAGGAGAAGGTGAACCACTCATCCGATGCATATCTCAACCATCATGGGGTATCAGAGGGGAAGGTGAACCACTCACCTTGTACACAACGCAACACTAGGGGAATGTGAACCACTCACCCTATGGTCACTCATAGATCCATGAAGTACCCCAAGCCCCTCGGAGCTCCTACAGCTCAATATCCAACTCAAATGAGTCCCTCATAAGAGGGTCTCTCCACGACTCCAAGTCATTCATGGAAGGTTAAGAATTTGACCTTCCCTAGGGGCTTCGTAAGAATATCTATGACCTGGTCATCAGTCCCAATGTGACGGAGCCTTATTGTTCCCCGTTGTACCATATCCCGAATAAAGTGGTACCTGATATCAATATGCTTGGAGTGGTCATGAAACACAAGATTCTCAGAAAGATGAATCCCACTTTGGTTGCTCCAGTAGATCACGATGGTATCCAACAGATGCCCAAACAGCTCACTAAAGAGCTTCCTCAACCAAACAGCGTCACAAGAGGCCATACTAGCAGCAATAGATGATGCTCAAAGCAACCGATTTCTACTTCCTGCTCATCAAGGATATCGAAGCAAAACCTAGTGAGAAGCAACATCTCGATGTGCTCTTACGATCCACCACACTGCTAGCGCAGTCAACATCAAAATAACCATGGAGCCTCAAATTCCTAGCAATGTATCTCAGTCCATAGGTTATTCTGCGTTAGCGATATCTCAAGAGATTCTTGGCAGCAATCCAATATATGTGATGAGGCTCGACCATAAATTGATTCAATGTATTCACTACAAAGCATATATCCGGAAGGGAGTTCACCAAGAACATCAGGGCCCCCATGAGTTGACGATACTTAGAAGGATTTCTCAAATTGGGCCCAACAACACTTCTGCATAACTTTTTTAAGTTAAGTTTCGTCGTAGTAGTCACGTACTTACAATCCACCATCCCAAATCTTTCAAGTAGCTTCACAATGTATTTTCCTTGGGAAAGGAAAATCTCACTTCGCTTTTGCCAGACCTCCAAGCCTAGGAAGTAGTGCATCAATCCTAGGTCCTTCATCTCAAATTCGGAAGCCAACTCCCTCTTGCATTGATGAATAAGAGGGTTTGCACCTGTCAGAAAGAAATCGTCCACATAAAGTACCAAGATGAGAGGTCTATCATTTTCAACCTTAAAGTAAAGGTTCGAATCAACTTCACTTCTTGTAAATCCCAGCTTCATCAAATAGTTTTCGTTCCTCTCATACCAAGCTCGGGGAGCTTGCTTCAACCCATAGAGGGTTTTCTTCAGCCTACATACATGTGTCTTTCGATCTTGAACTTCGAACCACTCACGTTGTTCAACATAGACTTCTTCCTTAAGTGAACCATGCAAGAAGGCGGTCTTGACATCCATTTGATGTAAATCCATCCTTGAGAGGCAGCAAAGGCAATGATCGAACGGATGGTGGTATATTGGGCAACTAGTGCAAATATTTCATCATAATCCACACCTTCCTTTTGAGAGAATCCTCGAGCAACAAACCTAGCCTTGAAATTTTCAACACTTCCATCATCTCCATGCTTGATCTTGTAGAGCCATTTCGAGGTGACAACAGATTTGTCCTTGGGTCTAGGGACTACATCCCATACATCATTCTTCATAATCGACTCATATTCTTCGTTCATAGAAACCTTCCAAACTTGGTGCCTCGCAGCTTCTTTGAATGTGCAAGGCTTAGTTTGAACAATGGTGATCATGGCAACTAAGTACCCTTGGTACCTATTCGGCTTCTTACTTTCACAAAATGTCCCCCTTGGTGCAATATGTCTCTCGACATCTTCGAGAGTGTCCTTAAGCCATGAGGGCCTTCTTTTTTAGAAGGAGGGCTCATGAGGAGGTGGATCAATGGGATCCATCGGTTCTTCAACATTGGGTATCAGTTCATCCTGCTGTTCTCCCTATTTTCCTATATATGCTTCTTTGTCCTTACTTGGAATAAAAAGGTTCCTAATCTTCCCAAGGGCAACTTCTTCATCGAAGGTGACATCATGACTTACTTCTACTTCTCTTTGACTAGGCACATAGATTTTATATGCCTTAGAAGTTTCACTGTAGCCCACAAATGTTCCTTTCTTCCCAGATGCATCCAATTTGCTTCTCTTTTCTTTCAACACATGAAAATACATGGGGCTACCAAAAACTCTAAAGTGAGAAACATCAGGTTTCTTACCGGTGAAAACTTCTTCTGGAGTTTTAGAGTCTGAGGCTTGATGAGGGCATCTATTTTGAACATACACGACCCTGTTGGCAGCTTCTACCCATAGGAACTTTGGAAGGCTTTGATCATGAAGCATGGCACGGGTAGCTTCTATAATGGAACGATTATTTCTTTTAGCAACACCATTTTACTCAGGAGTATATGCAGTAGTAGTCTCCCTCTAAATGCCAGCTTCTCTACAATATTCATTGAACTCATTTGATTCGTATTCGGTTCCATTATCTGTCCTCAATATTTTGATATTCTTCCCTGTTTGATTTTCAACTAAGGCTTTGAAAGAGCAAAACCATGTGAACACTTTGTCCTTCTTCTTTAAGAAATAAATCCAAGTTTTGCGAGAGAAGTCATCCACAAAGATAGCATAATATAAATATCCTCCCAAAGATGTCACGGGCAACATACTAGATAGATCAAAATGAACCAATTGCAAAATGTCGGTAGCCTTACTATCACTTGAGGGGAATGGTCCTCTTGTATGTTTTCCTTTGGCACATCCCTGACAAACACCTTCATGTTCTACTTTAAATTTGGGCATACCTATCACCATCTTCCTTGCATGGGGTAGAGCCTTATAATGAAGATGAGCAAACCTTCGATGCCATAATTCAGATTGAAGAGATGTGTCGCAAGACAACTCCCAATGGACTTCCTCCAACTTGATATAGGCTATCAACCCTAAATCCAAGAGTAAATGCTTCTTTGAAATTTCTTTTCCAAACACATACCTTTAAATGAATGCCACCTTGAATCCTTTGTCCCCCATTGACGAGATGGATACTAGGTTCTTCTTTAGATCGTGTACATATAGTACTTCTCGTAGATGAATGGTGCTACCTTGATTTAATTGAAAAGTAACATTCCCAACTCCTTTCACAGGATAGGTGGCATTGTCTCCAAGAATGATTTCCAAATTTGTATCCTTTTCTATCAGATTTGAAAGAGCCTCCTTATACCCAGTGAAGTGCGTTGAGGCGCCACTATCAATTAACCAATTTCCCAAGGTATCCGTAGGAGAGGCAGTAGAGAGGGTAGATATAAGATATAAATAAAAAAAATAAATAAATAAATAAATAAAAATAAATAAATAAATAAAAAAATAAAAAAATCTTGTTATCTACAACATTAGATTCATCATACCTGGAGTTTCTTGATCTTTTGGGAGGTCGACCATTTCCATGTTGAGTAGCAGGAGCATTCCTTTTTTCTTTTGTTGTTGAATCTGCCATTCCTTTGATTGTTGTTGCCCCTGAAATTGTTGCGGTTGTTGTTGTCATCATCCCAAGGTGTATCCCTTTTATTAGGACACTCCCTAGCATAGTGGCCAAACTTGTTACAAATGAAGCATCTACCCTTTCTTCCATCTTTGAATCCCGGTCTTCCTTGACATTGCTTCTTTGAACCTACATTGTTCTTCTTTTTAGCATGAGCAGAAAATGCAGTAGGATCATTCCTATTTGAAGGCATGTCTCTCTCTCTCATTCTTGTTTCTTCTTGACTACATCTAGTCAACAATTCATCAAAACCTAGAATCCGGTCATTGTCGAGGATAGTAGTGTTGAACACATCCCATTCACGAGGGAGACCTCAAAGCGCAATGAGAGTGAGCTCCCGGTCAGCTATAACTTCACCATAAGATAGAAGATCATTTCTTATTTCGATGATCCTCATGAAGTAGGATTGGATATCTTCTCCTCTTCCCTTCTTTATGTCCTTCAACTTTTTCTTGAGGAAGAGAACTTGGTTTGCATTGCTAGCTTTGAACATGCTAACCAACTTGTCATACATCTCCTTAGATGTGCCCAAATCAGAGATGTAAGCAACTAAATGCTTATGAATAGAATCCCTGATGATCTTCTTAGCTTTGACTTCACCTTTCTTGTACATTGTCTTAGCGGCAGCCGGTGCATTTGAAGGAGGTTCAACAATCTTTCCCTGCACATCGTCCATAGCATCATGCTCTTCCAAAGTCAAGTCAAGAGGCATCTTCCATGCATGATAATAAGACTTATCATTGAGCTTGTCATCAAATTTGAAATGAGATGAGGAGACCATTTGAATCTTGTCCTTGTCCAACAGATCTCAGTGATTTCTCTTCTCACTCTTGCTTGGGCTTTGTCTTCACCTCAACTCTGATTCCATGTTAATTTTAGATAACAATGGTATGTTTTATGCTTTAGAGCAATTTACTTCATTTTTTCTTATTAGCCCAATATCAATTTCCACATTAGCAATCACATCAATATGATAGTAAATGCAGATAGAACATAAATAATAATAAAAAAGACAAGCCAAGACAAGAGGGCACAATATTTGGCAGATGCTAGGGAAAAACCCTAATGTGAGGAAAACCCTTTAATCAAATCTTCTCATTATTCTTCAAAAGTTCAGCAAAGAGAGAGTACATCATACAAAAATCACTAGCCCAAACAATGTCAAAATAATCCAGCCAAACAGCAGTCAACAAGATGCTCTAACCAGAAAATCAACGTTGGAAAAACCAACAGAAATCCTCCTCTAAATCAACGCGGTCAAACCCAGTCAACTCGGCCTTCAGGGATAGTCCACATCAACCCAAAACAGTCTAGAAATTCTCAATCAAAGATGGTCACCGCAAATCAATGTTGTGGTCAAACTTGTTGCAATCAACGATGGTCAAACAACCCAGAAAATCTCGGTTTTTGTGCCCAAATATGCGGCCTGCCCAAACAGAGATATTCCCATAAAAATCACAGTCAAATGAAGTCAAACACTGCCAAGTCAACGCTAGTTAAAGGTTGTTGCAACTTGATCAACGCAGAAATCAAAAAACCCAGTCAAACCTTCACACGTGTGGAGAGGAACAAGTTGTCCTGAAATTCGTACGACCCAATCAGATGAAGATAGAGAAAGATGTGTGAGTGATGAGTCACTATTAAAATTTGCAACTAGGACCAAACTCCATGTGGGTCATCTTATTTATGGCCAATAATATTTTTCTTGGATTTCTCTTGTCAAGAGGTGTAGGATTGATCTAAAGATCATTTGATTCCAACATGTACTCATGGAGATATGAATTTATTTGTGTTATGGGACAATTCGTCAAGGTCGGCTAGCAACCAAATTGCCCCCACATGTGCTCAACATTTTAGTATAAAAAGAGGTGGCTTGCTAGTCATTTGTACACACTCTTCTTGTGATCTCTTCCTCTCCACTTGTCTTTGAGTTTTGGTGGGAGGAGAGATCCTAAGAGTCAATGCTGCCATAATGGAGAAGGCTCTACGCTATCTTAGGAGATGGGAAAGCTCTACATTGTCATGGAGGACAGCCCTTATCTCAGCCTCAAGAAGCCTTCAACTATCCCATGGAGAAGCCCTAACATAGGTCTAATATGCAATCAAGAAGGGCAGTGGTGTAAGCCCTCAACGCAGCCTAGAAAAGGATCTACGCAGCTCCTAGAAGATGATGCCCTAGCCCTATGCATGCCCTAGATCTAGGACGCAGTCATGTGGAGAAGACATGCCCTAGATCTAAGACACTGTCATGATGAAGCTACCTAAGACGCAGTCAGGTTGAAGTTGACCTCTACGCTGTCATGGATCTAGGACGTGGCCATATTGAAGCTGCCCTAAACGCAGTCCCAATGCTACCCTAAACGTAGTCAAGAAGAAGACCTTAACGTTGTTCTAGGATGTAGTTTGAGGAGGGTTTTCATGTGCCCTATGCTGCTGTCCTAATCTGCAGTCTCAAGTCTTAACCCAGCCACAGAGAATGAGAAGAATAGGTCATAGTCCTAGCCGTCAAGGATAAGACCAAGCACTGCCTAAACACAGTCCATGGAGAGGATCATATCAACCATTAGACGTTGTAAGGTTGTGCAGTAATAAGGTTGATTGGAAGTCATTAGGTAAAGATAGCTGGGTTGTCTTGTTTCTGGGCTAGGTCGTAGGCCGCAACATAGAGGACTGAAGTTTGATATGACAACATATTTAGGTACAGCACAATGAACAATATGGTACAGCACATGATGTAATAAGATGCAGCTTGGTTGTATAGGCAGTATGTTTAGCATACTTGGATGGGTACAGCATGATAAATGCAGTGACTGGTGTGGGCAACATGGATGCAGTACTATGCTACACAATGGTATAGCATGGTGATAATGGGCATGTAGACATAGCAGCAGCACGATGCATTGCAGCAGCTTGTTGGTGATGGGTACAACAGTGATGGAATGGTGCAGCATAGTGCACAGCAATGGGTACAGTCATGATTAGGTGCAACTCAATGATAAGAGCAGCTCAGTGAATGGGTGCAGCACAATGATGGGTGCAGCATGGTGAGGGAGTCACCTTGGAGGATCAGCATGCTTTCACCTGAGTCTAGATCAGCTACCTCATGTGACATCTTCTTTGAGAAGATCTCTGCTCTTATTTAGATAAGTCAAAATATTGACTTCTGATGTATATGTACTATCTCTCTCTCTCTGCTGAACAATTGAAGAACATGTAAGAAGAATTGATCAAGGGTTTTCCCACATTGGGGTTTGTCTCTAGCTGGCACCACATCTTGTGTCCTCTTGTCTTGGCTTGTCTTCTGCGATTTATGTTTATGTTCTATCTGCATTTATTATCATGCTAAATGTGATTGCTAATCTGGAATTGATATTGAGCTAATATGGAAAATTGAAGTAAATTTGCTATCAGCATAGAACATACCTAAAGTTAACATGGTATCAAAGGTGAGGTGAAGATAAAGCCCAAGCGAGAGTGAAAAAGCAATCATCGAAGACAGTTGGAAAGGACAAAAAGGCTCAATAGGTTCCTCATCCCTCTTCAAATTCACCAAGGGTGAAGTCGAAGCAGAGAATATTATCCGAGTGGCGCAGCGGAAGCATCTGACGGCCTACCTAAAGATCACTTCAATGGGAAGTCCGTATCTAAGGGTGGAAGGAAAGGCAGATGCCTTGCTTGCAATAAGTTCGGTCATTATGCGAAGGAGGGTCCAAATGGTAGGGACTGTTACACAGCATTCTGTCATTGTCCCTGTATTCCCCATTCCATGATCCTAGAAGACCTCTACAGTGAACCCCACATGCTTTCCCTTCATGGAGAAACTCTCATTGTGTCCCTCTTCATGAGTAGAACAATTCCCTTTTGCATCATTTCCCCAAAAGATTATGTTTTTCCCAGTTTACAAGACCAGCGCTAATGACCCGTGTCCTCCTCGCGCCGATATGCAGGAATTACAACTGTCCCTAGCGCTGACAGAAGCGACTGAGCCTTTTTCCAATCGCGTCGATCCTCTTTTGGAAAGTTTTTTAAATAAGGCGCCAAAGCTTCCAGCTCTAGAAGCTTCGTAACGGAAGTCCGGTAAATGGTTAGGCCAGATGGAGCAGAGGTCAGTTTAGGCTCCTTTCCCCTATTAGGATGGAACTACCTCAAGAAATAAGACCTTCTCCCATAAGAAGAGGAACCATCTCCCTTCCATCCAAGCTATATAAACCTCTCTTCTTCCGAAGCACAAGCTAGACCTAATTAAGTTCTGGTTGAGGTTTTGATTTTGGAGTAATCAGCAAGTTATTCATAGTTTGTAGCTCTCTAGTTTGTGTATAAGGGAGAATTGTGAGTTTGGTTTAGTGTGAAGACTAAAGGGAAGAGCCTTAAGAATACCATTGTTGGGGGAACCCGGGTTTGTCGGAGGAGAACAGCAACATCAAGACATCGGTTGTAATTTCTTCTTGAATTAATATAAATGCAACTATCGATTGATTTCCTACATAAAATGTCATCTCACATGTTTATGGCTTAATGTTTCTTGACTTGTTAAGTAGGCTAAATACAATTTGTACATTATCACGGTTGTTGTTTGTTGTTGTTTACTTGTTTCAGGTGTTCGAAAGAAGGAAACAGAAGATAGTTGGAGCAAGGAAGCAAGGTCATCACCGAGCATAATAAGCGTACTAAGAGGTAGGCCCTCTTAATTATTTACAACCTAAGGAAATCTTCCATAGAATGTTTGTATGTGGATAGACCTGTTCTCGGGCTAGAGGAATTGTTTGTGTCTGCACTTAGAATTTTACCTACACCACAAATTGGCAACTCCGCTGGGGAACCAATCCTTCTGTTTGATGGATTGTCATTTCATGGTTTTGTGTGAACTTTTCTAGTATCACCATTTCCCTTTTCTCTGCTTTGCTTGGTATACTGCTCTGAGTCTGAAATTTACAGTGGCAAGTTTGGTTTTAGCCTTTGAAATTTTTTTATTTTTTCCTTGAATCCTCGGTCAGCGCGTTTATTTTTTTGACAGTCACACCGATCAGCGTGAGTTTCTATAAAACAGTCGCATTGACCCCCTTCTGGTGGTTGTTGTCAATTAGGCAGTCACTCCGGTCTCTGAGTTAAGAAAAAATCAAAATTTCTCCCATTCTAGTGCCAGTGTGTCTTGACCCTCGGACTCTCTTCTTCCACCCAGAAGTGACTAGGATGCTTTATTTGTTGGTTTTGATTGATTGACTGGTTTGAAGTTTCATTGCTTGATTTTTTGAGTTTTTGGATGGCTTCTATGACCCTAGGGCATCTAGGTCAATAACCATTCATTTGTTTATTTACTCGTTATGTCTAGTTTCTGATTTGCTACTTCGTATCCATCTTTCAGTCGCAACATCTTCATTGCTTCATTTTCAATCAAATGAGTGAAAGGGTCTTGTTTGTTCTCTTATTTCGAGTGTCTCTTTTCTCTTTCCAAGCATGATTACATTGCTTGGTTTGTCAATTGAAGCATTTATGTGTTTGGTTTGTTCGATTCAAGGAAGAAGTTGTTTTCAGTTTCATTTATCATGCTTTGGATTTGATGATGCTTGTTTGTTCAGGGTTGTGAAATTTTCACTAAAAGTGCTTTATGTGAAAGATTCATTTTGCATTTTATGAAAATAAGAACATCATTCTAGTTTACTTAAGCGAAAATATTGCATTAGTAGTGTCATTGAGAAGCTATAATTGTAACATCATAGGCATGGAAATGAAATGAAACTTATTTTTTTGTTAAGGGAAGATTAGGTGCATTTAGGACATACATAAGTGAAAGTTTTCATTCTTTGATTGTTGCATTGATTGTGTGCTCTCTATCCCTCAAATTAGTGTTAACTTTCATCGAAGAAATATTTCTTTTCTCATACAACTGCATATAGGAGTTTGCAGATGACAGCGGTAGGGCCTTGTAATTGAAACCTAATTCAAGTTCAATCGTTAAAATTATTTAATTAACCTAAGGAAGCATTGAAACTTAACACTCACATTTAGTGGTCTAGGCTAGAGACGTGTTCCGGCGTCTTTAGACCTAGCAACTGTCATTAACTTTAGATAGCGCTAGTATGGACTTGTGCTCCCCGTATTGTCACGTATATAAAGGGAGACCCCACTAGGTTTGCAAACCTTTATCCGTTGGAAGTCGAGTCTACCGCCTTGTAAACGTGATACAGTGAACACAGCATTCGAGGAGATTGCCTGCCCGTACTTCTCAGTTCGCCAGGAGATATTCTGTAGTTCACGGTTACCTGGTAATCCTTTTACCTAGATCATCCTGAGTAGTCATTTAATATTTTTGACTCTTTAAACTTAAAAGATCACTCGAGCACTTGTCCTTTCAAGCTCATTAACTTTGAAAGAAACTAGAGTCACCTTTTATCCTTTTCTCGACTCTTAAAACATGAAAAGGCAAAGTTTTCTAGTGTTCTAAAATTAACTTCCCACGAAATATTCCTGGTTAAGTTACATTCCTTAGTAATTCTTCAGGGTCGATTCCAATGGCAACATTTCCAAAGTCCACCAATCAAGGATTCCCCTCGAATGGGAATCCTGGTCCTTTTCCTTCTTTTGGAAATTATGGTGCTCCTTATATGGCGACGTTTTCCCTTCCAGGGTTAACCATTGGTTTACCTGTCTGGTTGTTTTCGACCTCGGTGGTCCCAAGTGTCCTGACTCCTGTCCAAAAAGCTCCTTCATTTGAATCACGTAACGATGATTCTAAGGTTGACCCCTCGCCTTCTTCCCTTATTTCTTCATCGTCCTCTTTTACTTCGCCTGGTGAAAGTTTCAAATCTAGTAACCAGGAGACTAAGAAGAAGAAGAAGAAGTCAGATAAGCGAGAGGCCAACCGTGCAGCTATTGCTCTAAATGCGCTTCCTGTCGACAAACCTTTCGATCCTCCACGGAAGGTCAGATTCCCTTGCAAGTTATGTAAGGGTGACCATCTCCTTCAAGACTGTCTTGGCATTCCCAGAGTCTTAGAGGTATGGTCTCAAAATCTGGATCGACCATCCCCATCGACCTCTGGAGATCATGTCAATGTTGCACCCTTAGTTAGCGATAGTAAGAAGAATGGAAATATTAGATTCCCCTATAGGTTATGTGAAGGAGAGCATCTTCTTCACCTTTGTCCTCTTATGGATAAAGCTTCCAAAGTTTGGAAAACCTTACAACTCCTCAACCCCAACTTCCTGTTAGTTATCAGAGGCTTTTTTCTGACCCTCTCCCAGTTGGTAAAGAGATTGACTTGGATTCATCTCTTGCCCATCCTGCTCTTCCTGAGCGCGACTCTCTGATGTCTATTCTTGACCAACCATTGGTCGAAAAGAGTGTCGACTTGGCTCCGCCCTCAGTTCTTCACTTTGTTCCTGAAGGGAGTGGTGATCATATCGCTCATTTTCTTCTCGTCTCCTCAGATTCTCATGAATCGAAGAGTGACCATCCCGTCCTGGTTGTTCAGGAGAGTCCTTATTCTATTTTAGCGGAGCATGGGGGCAATCATATGATACCCCCACCAAGTAGTTTTGTCGTCTCTTTCGATTGGAGTCCATTGACTGCTTTCCGCCTTCCATGTTATGTGCCTTTCCAGATTACAGTACAAGCCTATAATATGGTAGTACATGGCATTGTATTAGATGAAGGCTCGTCTCTTAGCATCATGTCTTCTACTAGTTGGCAAGCTTCTAGTTCCCCACAGCTTGTGCCTGTCACCCAGAATCTGTTGGCTTTCAACAGAGGAACTAGTCAGCCTTTAGGGGTCCTTCCGAAGTTCCCTATTACTTTGGAAGGGAAGACCGTCTATATAGACGTGATGGTAGTCAAAGGTCCCTTGTTTTCAATCTTCTCGTTGGACACGACTATGTTTATGTCATGAGAGCTCTTGTTTCTTCACTTTTCCGTGTGGTTTGTTTTCCGCACGAAGGGAGAATTGAGACTATTGATCAACTGTCATTCATTGGTCACCAGGGGCCTCCTTTGCAACCATCGTCCCCTATTAGCTCTTGTTTGCAAGCAGTACCTTCCTCGCCATAGGTCAATTATGTGGCTACCCGTTCCGTCTCCACATCTACTGATGATCATGCAGATGGTATAGTACATTATGTATTGGGTGCATTGGAACCCGATCTGTCTTTGGTACCAGTTGACAGGTGTTCCTCCCAAAGCGTAGTTCTCTTGTCTAGTGAGGACCTCTTGGGAGCCACGTTCTCGTATGGTCCATGATCAGATTACGAGGATGGTTCTTTTTCTTTGTCAACCTCGTTAAAAAATGAAACAAAGGGTGTGAGCATGGTTCCTTGTCTTGTGTCAAGCTCGTTAAAAAATGAAACAAGGGTCATGAGGATAATTCCTAGTCTTGTGTCAACCTCATTAAAAAATGAAACAAAGGGTGTGAGCATAGTTCTGTCTTGTGTCAAGCTCATTAAAAAATGAAACAAGGGTCTCGAAGATAGTACTTTTACTGTGTCAACCTCACTAAAAAATGAAGCAACTCCCTTTTCCAAATCGAGTCTTTGATTAAGATCTTGTAAAATCCCAATCAAGTCTTTGATTAAGATCTCGTAAAATCCCAATCAAGTCTTTCCAAGATCTCGAAAGTGAACCCTCATTCCATCCACCTAGTTGACTGAAATGAAGCTTGGGGGGCATGTACCTCGATTGAGTCATTATACTGGGGGCATGCAAACTTATAGCAAGCATAGTTTTTCATTTCAAGCTTGTGTAAACATGAAAACGAATCCAAGAAGAGTTCTCCATGGTTCAAGCTTGAGTAAAAATGAACCCATGCCCAATTTACATCTCGTGATTGCCATTTTTATCAGCTAATTTCTGCTAGATGAGCCTTGGTTGTTTCATCCCTTCGCCACCATCTCTTTGGACAATCATATGCTTTCACTTGGTTGTTTTTTCCTTTCCTGAGGAACCGCAGCAATGAGTGGTTTTGTTAGCCAACCTCTTAACCATTACATGTTTTGAGCAGTTCGTCCATAACCGGAACCAATTGGTACCCTTTACACTACTCAGGGCAAGTCACCTTTAAGCTTTTTTCTGACTCGTAAAAAATGAAAAAATCGCAGAGTATTTTTCCGTTTTTGACTCGTTAAAGTAGATAAAAACGGGGGGGGGGTCTGCTTTCAGCGCTTTTTCGACCCTTTAAACATAAAACGATTGTTGATCTCTTGTCGTTTTGAACTCATTAAAGGTTGTGAAACGTCGTTCACCCAATATACGTTTACCCCTTTTTCGAGTTGGAATGAACTATTTACGAAAAAGGTACTCCTTAACTAAAATGGTCAAGCGGTTCTCTCAAGTATTATTTTCTACCTTTTCAGGCTCGAGAGACACAAATGTACGAAAAGGGACCATGTGGAGTTTTCTTTTCCATGTCTTTTTCAAACTCTTTAAACATGAAAAAGATACCGAGTTACACCTTTGTCGGACTCGTTAAAACATTAAACGACATCGGATTCGTCACCATGACGAATATGAGCTTCTCCTTCCTAGCCTCTAGGGCTCATTAAACTTACTAGGTCGGATTCATCCGAAGGATGGACTTATAGTGCAAGCATATGCTATCCCTTTCAAGCTTGCAATTAAAAAATAATTAGGGTACCTGCCAGAAATGGTAGGGAAAAATGGGAAATTCTATCAGTTGTGTCGACAGCTAACTCTTGAACATGACACTTTCTGCTTCGCGTCGGGTTAGGATATCCTCACTTCATCTTTGTCCTTCCTGGGTTAGGTCATTTATTTTTGCCTTCCATTTTATCTTTGCCATGTCATCATGACCACCGATCCCATGGATCCAAAAGTTGCCAAACTCCAAGTCGTGTCACCGATATGTTCAAGAGTTGTCCTTCTGTAGTTACACTTACCCCTGATTCTCTGTATCATCCAAAAATCATTTTGCATCCCTTTGTCTCGTGTCAATGATGTGCGATACATCATGGCCCTCCTTCGACGTGGTCACTTCCTGTCGACTTCAGCTCATTATCCAGGAGGTTGACCGAGAGACTCCCTTCCAGTACCTTAGAGCTTGCATGCCTTAATGGCAAGTTCTTCGCACTTGACGACAAGTTCACATCATTGGCTTTCGATCGAGTGATTTCACGAGTGTTCGACTTCAGTTCCTTTATTCACATTTCGTGAATTGTGCTGATAGTACCTTGAGGACCATTGTCATTATTAGTGGTTTCTCTTGCGCTTGTTAACAGTTTACATCATCGACTAGTAATCAAGCGATTTTCTAGCATGTTCGACGTCAACACATCTATTCACATGTTAGAATTTGTAGTTTGATCAGGTTGTGTTAGAGCGCAAGACCCTGGGCTCAGATTACGAAAGTCCAGGTTGCAAGGCGATGTGACATGGTTGTGTTGATATACATGTCTCTTTCAGATGGATCGTTGCGACCATACCATGAGTTGTCATCATATGTGATCCTTCTCATTATTGGATGGGTGCGACCATACCTTGGTTTCGATATGATCCTATTTAACGGATGGGTGCGTCCATGCCTGGATCCATTTACATGATCATTCTCTGGATGGCTACGTCCATACCACGATTCATGTATCATTTGACAGAATTTTCAGTGATGTATATGTATTTGTACTTGCTTGCAGGTTGTCCGAAGACAGACTCTGGTTCCCCGCACTGATTCATAAAGCATTTCACCCCACTCTAGTTTGGTCTTCATGCTTTAGGGGGCATTTGTTACACAGCATTTTGTCACTGTCCCTGTACTCCCCGTTCCATGATCCTGGAAGACCTCTACAGTGAACCCCACACGCTTTCCCTTCATGAAGAAACTCTCATTGTGTCCCTCTTCATGAGTAGAACAATTCACTTTTGCATCATTTCCCCAAAATATTGTGTTTTTCCCAGTTTACAAGACGCTAATGACCCGTGTCCTCCTCGCGCCGATATGTAGGGATTACAACTGTCCCTAGCGCCGACAGAAGCGACTGAGGCTTTTTCCAGTCGCATCGATCCTCTTTTGGAAAGTTTTTAAATAAGGAGCCAAAGCTTCCAGCTCTAGAAGCTTCGCAACAAAGTCTGGTAAATGTTTAGGCCGGAATCTGGATGGAGCCGAGGAGGTCAATTTGGGATGCTTTCCCCTATTAGGATGGAACTTTCAAGAGATAAGACCTTCTCCGATGAGAAGAGGAACCATCTCCCTTCCATCCAAGCTATATAAACCTTTCTTCTTCCCAAGCGCAAGCTAGTCCTAATTAAGTTTTGGTTGAGGTTTTGATTTTGGAGTAATCAACAAGTTATTCATAGTTTGTAGCTCTCTAGTTTGTGTATAAGGGAGAATTGTGAGTTTGGTTTAGTGTGAAGACTAAAGGGAAGAGCCTTAAGACTACCATTGTTGGGGCCATCCATGGAATTCTAGAGGAAGTGTGTGGGAACCCGGATTTGTCGGAGGAGAACAGCAATGTCAAGATATCGATTGTAATCTCTTCTTGAATTAATATAAATGCAACTATCGATTGATTTCCTATATAAAATGTCATCTCACATGTTTATAGCTTAATGTTTCTTGACTTGTTAAGTAAGTTGAATACAATTTGTATATTATCATTGTTTGTTGTTGTTTACTTGTTTTAGGTGTTCGAAAGAAGGAAATGGAAGATAGTTGGAGCAAGGAAGCAAGGTCATCACCAAGCAGAATAAGCGTACTAAGAGGTAGGCCCTCTTAATTGATTCTAGCTTAAGGAAATCTTCCATAGAATGTTTGTTTGTGGCTAGACCCACTCTCGAGCTAGAGGATTTGTTTGTGTCTTAAACGCAGTCAAGAAGAAGACCTTACCGTTGTTCTAGGCCGCAGTTTGAGGAGGGTTTTCATCTGCCCTACGCTGTTATCCTAATCTGCAGTCTCAAGTCTTAACCCAGCCACAGAGAATGAGAAGAATAGGCCGTAGTCCTAGCTATCAAAGAGAAGACCAAACACTGCCTAAACACAGTCCATAGAGAGGATCCTATCAGCCATTAGACGATGCAAGGCTATGCAGCAAAAAGGTTGATAGGAAGTCATTGGGTAAAGATAGTTGGGTTGTCTTGCTGTTGGGCTAGGCTGCATGCCAGCAGCATAGAGGACTGAAGTTTGATATGACAGCATATTTAGGTACAGCACAATGGACAGTATGGTGCAGTACAATATGGTGTAGATATGGTGCAACACAAGATGTAATAAGATGCAGCTTGGTTGTATCAGCATGGTTGTATTGATAGTATGTTTAGCATACTTGGATGGGTACAGCATGATAAATGCAGTGACAGGTGTGGGCGGCATGGATGCAGTACTATGTTGCACAATGGTACAACATGGTGATGATGGGCATGTAGACATAGTAGCAGCACAATGCATTGCAACAACTTGATGGTGATGGGTACAACAGCGATGGAATGGTGCAACATAGTGCACAGCGATGGGTACAACTCAATGAATGGGTGCAGCTCAGTGATAAGAGCAGCTTAATGAATGGGTGCAGCTTAGTGATAAGAGCAGCTCAATGAATGGGTGCAGCTCAGTGATAAGAGTAGCTCAGTGAATGGGTGCAACACAATTACGGGTGCAGCACGATGATGAGGTGCAACATGGTGATGGAGTCACCTTGATAATTTGTCCATAGAAGAAATAAATTCATAATTCCATTTCTACTTGTGAGAATGAGATAATCTTTAGATCAATCCTACACCTCTCGAAAAGAGGAATCCAATAAAAATATCATCTCCATCATATGAGTTGTCCAAGGTGGAGTTTCACCCTAGTTGCCAATTTTAACAATATCCCTGCAGCCTCACTTCACCACCTAAGGCATATCTCAAACCATATCCAACTACACCACGCAGGTACCTCAACACATGCTTTGTTGCAACTCAATGCACATGCCTCGACTCAACCATATACTGGCTCAAGGTGTTCACTACAAAGAAAATATATGGCCTGGTGTTCATCAAGTACACCAAGGATCCAACCAATTGCCTGTACAATCTGAATCTAAAGCAAAATCACTCAGCTTCTTCAAATTGGTCACCATAGGTGTAGCCATGGACTTGCAGTCTATCATACCAAATCTCCACAAAATCTAAACAATGTACTTCCCTTGTCCGAGGAAGATCTCATTGGGTCTCTACCACACCTCCAATCCCAAGAAATAATGCATCAGGCCAAGATCCTTCATCTCGAACTCTAAGGCTAAATCTCTCTTGCACCCAATGATGAGTTTATTTGCCCAATAAGGAACAGATCAACAACATATAGCACCAAGATCAAAGGATCGCCATCAACAACCATGAAGTAAAGGTCAAGATCCGCATCTCTTGGTGAAGCCCAAAATCATCAAGTATCCATTAATCCTAGAATACCATGCCCTGGGTTACCGTTTGAGTCCATACGAAGACTTCTTCAATCTGCAAACATGGAACTCCTTCCCATGTACCTCAAAGCCCTGAGGTTGCTCTATGTACACTTCTTCCTCAATTACACCATTAAGGAATGTAGCCTTTACAGCCATTTGATGTAATCTCCAACCCATAACAAAAGCAATAGAAACAATAGTCCTAATAAAAGTGTACTTGGCGACTGGAGCAAATGTCTCTTCATAGTCCACTCTTTTCTAGGAGAACCCTCTCACCACAAACCTCACTTTGTACTTCTCAATGCTACCATCGGTTGCATGCTTGATCTTATAGATACATTTGGAAGTCACTATTGACTTCCCCTCAGGTCTCGGCACTATCTCCCACACATCATTCTTCATGATGGATTGATACTCCTCCATCATGGCATCCTTCCAAACATGTTGGCTTGTTGCCTCCTCATAACTAGAAGGCTCAAAATCAATGATGTTGCTCATCAATCCCATATGGCTCGAGTACCTCTGTGGTCGTCTACTCTCCCTGATGGCACCACGGGGAGTTGCATGCCTTTCTACATCCTGCAAAGTGTCATGAAGCCATGTTGGCCTATTTCTAGGCACGACAACATCTCTAGGTAGATCCACTTGCTCTGTTGGCTCTACTCTGATACTGTCATCTATCAATGCATGGGCTGGATGTCCTAACAATATGTACAATCCTCCCTCTCGAACACCAATCACTCTCGTTGAGTCTATGCTTGAGCCCTTAGGCCATACAAGAATCTAACAATAAAAAAATGCAACTCCATAACCTATATCATCCAACGTTGAGATAGAGAGCAGGTTCTTCTTCAATATTGGTACAAACAAAACATCTCTCATGTGTAGAGAATCTTCGGATTCCAGTTGAAATGATGTTGTCCCAACTCCTTTCACTGCATACTTGGTTTATCCCCAAGTTCCACCTACAATGTTGAATCCCTCTCTGTCAAATCAAAGAGAATCTTGAAACCAATCACATGCCTAGAAGCATTATTGTCCACCAACCAAACATCACAGCCATCTGTAATAGTGCTTGTAAGAGTGGAGACAAAGAAATATTCTTTTGACTTCTTCTAAGGTGGATGTTTATCATCATCATCAACATCAACTGCTAATATACGTTGTTTTCCTTTCCTTTTCTTCTAAGAACACTAAGAGGCATAGTGACCAAAATCGCAACAAATGAAGCACCTGATCTTTGACATATCCTTCTTCTTCCAATCTGGAACTAAAGCTGGTCTTCTACCTATATCAAACTTTCCAAAATTTCTTCTTCCCTTTCCTTTTTGTGCATGAGTTGCAAGTGCTTGAATTTCTTCATCCTCGGTCTTTACAGCTGCTCTTAGACAACAAGTTGGCCTCCTCTCAGACACAATCAATCCATAGTTTGTCAAACTTGGGCAAATTTTCTTGTGCACAAATTCCTTTAGCAAATGGCTCCCATAAGGAAGGAAATCCATTGAGAGTCACTTTAACAAGCTTTGTATCATAAATGGTATCTCCAATGGCTCTAGGTTCATCTCTCAACTAGGAGACTCTCATAAGATAGGAGACAATAAAATCTAATCTAGACATCATGACGTTATGGTCCTTTATGGAATCTATCAAGATTCTCTTAGCCTTGGCTTCATTCTTCTTATACTTGGTTTTCTCCTCAACTCCCTCTAGCTATGGAATGACCTCCTTCACATGATCTTGAAGCTCAATTTCTTCCAAGATAAGGAGTATCCTGGTCTTCCAAGATCTAAAAATAGTAGCACCATCCAACTTGTCTTCTACTCTGAGACTTGGCACCATTTTGACAAGAGATCAAAAAATCCAATCAAGCTATTGAATATTGTCTCTTAGGTTGACTTCAATGGTTGATCTTTCAACAAAGCTCTGATACCATGTTGAAATTCTATGCCAAGTGTAGTAGAATCCAATTTTCTGCCAGATAATTAATTTTCTAATGATTTTTCACATGGTATTTTATGCCACTACTATCATTGAATAATTACACTCGAAAAATCTCAACAGTTAATGTAGCAGAAACAGTAAAGATCATAGAAACACAACCATGCACAATAGAGACAATAATTTTACATCGGGAAACCTAACCTTGGGAGAAAACCCAAAAAAAATTCTTAAGAAAAATTATTCTTCAGCAAAGTTTACAAATCAGCTATTTGTCTAGAAATCTGTGCCAATAATCCAAGTCAAAATACCAATGAAATACGGTCAAAACTTCAGCAAGTCAGCATTGGTCAAACCAACCAAAATAATCCAAAGTCAACACTAGTTTCTACATCATCTATTTCTACATGTCAAAGGGGTGTGACAACCCAAGGAACACGCCCCTTCACTGGTTGGCCAACTTGTCTCAATAAAATAAAAATTCATCCAAGGCCGACTTAAAGACCCTTTTGTCCTGCAAGAATACCTCCTGATGCTACACAAAAAATCAGCAGGGAGGAGGGGAGGGAAAGGGATCATCCTTGATCCCAAAAGCTAACTAAAAAACAAGTTGTGAATAGGGATTGGGAGTAGCAACAAACAATTAGGCTGAAGCACTAGCTCTATTTCAAGGGATAAAACTCCTAGACCCAAGCTGCATCAGGAATATATTATGATTATTGGGGACTCATCCATAGTCATAAGACTTAAGAGCAAAATGAATATCCCATCCAATGGCAAACTTGCAAGACTCATCCTAGGAATTCAAAAGGAAACACATCACTTTGACACAACAGAATATTACCATGTCTTAAGAGCAGCTCAACCAATAGGAAGATGGTCTCACTTCTACAACCTCCTATCAGGATTGCAGAGTCTTAGAAACAAATAAGGGACGTCCTTCTTTCCCATACCTTAATACTTCGTGATGATTGACATAATTGATTGCATGCCCAGAACGTTTGCATTCAAATGGCAAGGCAAAGACCCTATGAGAGAACACATAATGATGGATGTCACATCTATAGTACTTTCACACACTTTTGTCTTTAAGAAAAGCTAGCAATTTCAGATGGGTTTGATGACTAGGTGGTTTGAAGGTAAGACGATGGATTTGACTGTTGGTTTTGGTGGCTCTAGTTTGGTTGAGCCCTTGCAAGTGCACCTATTCAACTTCAACACATCCCATAAGCCTTAAGACCATTGGGCATACTTTTGTTGAGTTCTTAGTCTATATGATGAATGCAGAACTGGCATTGATGGTAGCCTGCCTCATGGGTTTGTTTGCAATTCAAGAAATTTCTTGTCCATGTTTGTGGTGTTTCCTCTGTTGTTTGGGCGGATTTCACTGGGACAACTCCACCCACACAAAAAGAGAAGTGTGGTGTCTATGGAGAAGCCACATCTGGGTGCTAGCATGGCAATTGAAGCAGCTTATCTGAGACATTAACGTGTCAAATCCTTGTGAAATCTTTCGAAATCATAGGGCCCTTCACATGCATGAAGATCTTATAAAGGATAACAGAACTTCGATATTTTATGTTATAAGCAGAGTGCATGGCCAAGAGAAAATTCATAACAGTCAGCATCCACTTATAATGGAAACCATGATACAGTAAAGGGACAAATTCAAGCCTTAGAAGTAGAATGTATCTTGTTTTGGTACCAGGGCTGTAATTTTAACAGGGGCTCTCAATTTGCTGCCTTTGACTATAGAATGTCCATGGGATCAGTGCCTGGGGAGCCCAAAGAAGAAGAAACTATTCATCAAGTTCTGAGAAATGTAGATATGGAGAATCAGGTACCCCTGCCTTATTATGTCAACCAGAATGAAGTGCACAGTAATCATATCTTTCATTAATAATAATTTTGCCATGTGTTTTGCAAAATAGATCTCGTCCTGGGAGTCTTTTCTAGAATCTACACTACCAAAAGCTTTCAGATATCCTCTACGAAGGATAGTAGCCTTTTTTTGCATCAACCTTTTTTTATTTTGGTCAAATGCTGAACTATAGACTATGTGATAGCTTTCTCTTTGTATTATCATGTTGACCAGCGTTATAGACTATGTCACAGCTTTCCTTTTGTATTATTATGCTGGCCAGCATGGTTACAGCAATTTTCTAATACACATCATAACCGTTCTTGTTGAAAAATAAAGACTGAGAATCGATAATTTCAAGGAAAGCTAAACAAAAGAAAGCTCGAGTGAATCTTCCAATGATATCTAATACAAATGTACAAAATCATGATATGGCAGAAGGCTCAATATTACTTCAATCTGCTAGTAGCCAAATCCAGAAGGATCAACCATCACTCAATCAGTCCTCATAACACACTTTGCTGCAATCAAATTGCCAAAACATCACAGGGTACGTCCTCACAAACCACAACTCTAATGCAATCCAATGCCCTAGCTATGAAAAAAAATTGTGCTGAGTCCAAAACAAGATTCGCAACTCTATACAGTGCCATATCACAACTCATGCAACCATTTTGCAGATCTCACATATCACAATGGTCTCACCTCTAGAAGGGCACACCAATCACAAAATTCTCACATCACATGACACGCAAAAGAAGTGTGATTCCTAACATATGCTTGTCAACACGATCACTATATCACCAAACTTAATCAAACTTAGGGCACACAGCAACAAAACCCAGATCAATGTATCATAAGCAAGATTGTTACAGTGATACTATCATACCTAAAAATAAATCAAATCACCCTCCACAGGACATAGTTTTACTCCCTTCCGCAACCCTCGCTCTAATGCCATGATAGGATTGCATGATGTGCAATGGTGGTGTTCAAAAACACCAATAAACACATCTTCCAAAGAAAATCCCAAAGAGCACAAAGCATTTTGTGTATTGTGCATGTTGAATGAGATTAGAGCCTCACCAGTAAAGAGGTTTAGGGTTTACCCCTAAGATAAAGGATGGGGATAAAGGGTGGGATCACAATATCCAATAAAGTGATTAACCATTAATGAAGGAGTGATCAAAAAGCCCCAAAGATCCAAACAACACTTCAAGTTGGGTTTACATTAAATATTCTCACAAATGGTTAGGGATTTAACTTGTTGATATTTCTTCTTACATGTTGCTTTCTTTGATTGAGTTGACGTTGGCAAGGGTTTGGCTATGAAAAGTTGCCAGATTTTTAGAAAAAGTTGTTCTAAAGGATCAACTTCATCACCATCTCATGGTCCCAAGTTGAAGGTGGCATTCAAAAAGGAATGCCTAGAACTGAGGGGCAAAATCAGTCCTATTATCTATAGCAATTGGTTTCACATGCCATCACTGTTAAAAGATAAGTATCAATTGTTTGCATATTGTATATTCTCTCTATCCACACATACATGTGTATGTATGTGTTCCTCTATTTATTCATACATATCTATTCTTTTGTACCCATTTTGTATTTTTTTTTTCTCCACAGATACATCGTATATATATGGATAGAGCAAGTATGGATAAAGAAAAATAAACAAAATGGATACAGAAGAACCAATGTTTCAAATACCATTTCAGAGAATATGTCTCTGAGGGTCTGGAAAGAAAATTATTGGAAATATCATGGAAAATATCAGCAAAATTAAACTGGACCTCAAAAAGCAGAAAATTTCAGACATATCAGCAACCTGAAAACTCAGGAGAGATCTCAAATCAGAGATATTTGCAACACCAATAAGAACACATATACATGAATATTATGTATGTACATGTTCTCTTGTTTGAAAGAGATGAACCACTCTATTATTATTGGCTCCATGACTGTACCTAATAGATGCGCAGAGTCTTGAATGTATTTAGACTAAACAGCCTTATGGCTTAACCAATCATATCTGCGATGTTGTCTTATTGCCTTGTATGGTATAAGTGTCAAGTGATTTATATGCTCCGCACGCAATTAGACGGAAATGTTTTGTAGTTTTAAGTTTTAGCAATCAGTTGCCAGACTGTTGGCAATAATGTTTTGAGATCTTGAAAAGATGATGAATGGTGTCTTTAAGAGAAGTGAAATGTTAAATTATTACAGTTGGGTAATAATGTCAGATATGTGACAAATCCTCACAGTATATTTTATTTTAAATGGTCGGTTTATGATTGAGAAGTAACTTGGTAACTGTGATCTCAGTGAGCTAGTTCGAGTGGTTGAGTGCTTTGAGCTTCATGCATGAGGTCTCAAAATCAATCCCGGGGGCTGACTGCCTCTGTTGTGTGACTCACTTGATGTCTCTACCAGGTCAGGTGTTGTAATCAGCTGTGACAGGCTTACACTGATTACCATCTGCAACATTTGGAGAAGTATCCAAGGGTTTCCCATGAGGTTTTCCTTGGAAAAGAATGGCAACTATGGTAGAGCACGAAGAAAATTAGTTGAAAGGGGGAGAGGGACATAAACAAGGTATTCTACAGTAATTGGCCACGTTCATAATTGCTTTTGAAAAGATCAAGTTATGGTCGCTTGGATTATACTCGTATAAAGTTTGAACAGAAATCTTTTTATATAAGCCCCAAGGATAACGTTATTTGTCACATTTAGTTTAAAACATGCTTTCTCGAAATGCTCAAGACATATCAGTAAAACAACTGAAACATGTAGGTGTTATCTTTAGTGTCACCAGACTTCGTATTTAATCTCACAGAGTTCTAAAGAACTATGTTTCTTGGCTCCGAGCACAGATCGGGCTGCCTGCAGACAAAGCACAATTTTTTGAGGAAGACGAATATAGGTTGGACCCCCCTTCATTGCAGTACTAACTTATGTACTCAGAGACTTTTATGGGGATCTTCACTGTCCCTGTTGCTAGCAGTGGTTGCCTTTTCAAACCACATTTTTCATTACAAATTGCAGATGTGTACATACTTTAAACACCAAGAGCTAAAGGCAACATTTTCTATGAAAAAAGGAAAAAGACTGTTATGGCCTAACTTTTGCAACATTCATTCCATTTTGCCAGTGTGTAATGTTGTCATTAGAGCTGTCAGTTAGTCCAACAGCCACCAATTAAGATCCTTTCAATTCGTCTTAACAAATGTATAAATATGGATGCAAATATTGATTGATCTGTAAAACCAATGCATGAAAAAGGCACAATGCTAATTATCAGCGACATTCCAGAGAGAGAAAATGCAACCCAAAACACACTGAAAGGAGACGGCATGGAAGCCAAAGAATAAAAAGAAGAAGAGAACTTACGCGAATACTGTGAACGAGGCAATGCCCACCAGCAGCAAAAACATGAGTATCAAGTACTGCAAAAACATAGTCAAGGACTCTCTTCTCCTCTATCCATTTGACTTGTAAAAGATCAGTAATACTTAAAATGGAATATTTAATAGAATATCAAAGGATACAATCCATAAGAGTATAGATATGTCTTTCAGAGCTCCCATAAACCCAGTCAATGATCTAACAAGGGCAACACAGTAGGCATCCATTAACGTTAGCTTAACGAATGTATTCTCAGTAAAAATAAATAGAACACAAAGGTGGTGGTAGGAATATGTCCGCCGGCTGTGGCCTAGAGGTTGTGAGGTGTGTCTCCACAATAATGACCCCAGTTCAGGCCCCAACTAACAAAGAAACCCCATCATGGGAACAAGTCACTGAGTTTGACAGCCCCCGCATTGAAGTAGGTGTACATCGATAATGCAGAGTTGGGTACATAGACCCCAACTAAACATATAAAACATAAACAAATAAGGTTGCAATGGAAGTGAGTAGAGCAATACATACATGAGAAAAACAAAACCTCCAATGGCGAGGACAGGCAGAGTGAGGAGCTTGTCACACTCGTTATGATGTCTGGTGCTCAGCCATATCCCCATCCCTGCAACCCCCACAGACACCACCTGCAATTTCAACCCCCGCTACTTCTTCACTACAAATGCGTTATAGCAAGTCATATTCATATAAATCGACATAATTCATGTTCATATTCATACCAGAGTGAAGAGATTGACCCACAAAACAACGAAAGTGCTGGCACGCGATCCCATTCCTAGTCCCTTTCCAGGTTAAGCTAGGGTGAACTTGACCTAAATAAGCCACCATTTACCTTTCGGTGGTTGTACTCTTTCCTTGAGCACACTAAAAGTGTTCTATTGGCTCACTGCCTCTGCACTTCTTATTTCAGTGTTTTCCACAGTCCAACTCATTCATCATATTCATGCAAACGTTTGGATTCATCATTAAACTTTGTCGTGAAGAGAGGGGAAACAAAAGAAATGGAATGTAAACAGAATTGAGTGCACAAACACTCTCTGTATCATAGCTGCACATGCCTGTTTTCCGAATTCTATGCGTGTAAACTTGCCAACCTTAAGGAAGCTTCATCATTGATAGGTCCACAGCATCTCTTACCTGTCATGAAAAAATTATTTTGCCACGATTTAAGCTTACGTATAAGCCAGGTAAACAATCGTCGATGAGAAAAAACGTATATTTTAGGTCCCTACTTGGCGCACCATGGGGCCAACGTGCTCATCCAGCCACCCGCGCTCAGTCCTTCCCCACCCTAGCTTGTTATTCATTCAGGGATATTTGGCTACACTTCATGATTAACATTTTTTTTTGAAATAAAATGATATTTTAAGGTTTACAAGATTAAAAATAATTTATGAGACTTAGTTTTTTGCTTTTTGCTTTTTGCAATTCTATCTTTTTCTTATTTAAATTGATGATGCACTGACCCAACCTTCAACAATCCCCTCACTGAAAGACAATATCAAGAAATTGATGCTAACATGTTTCATAATTTTCTCTCATGTTTTTGAATGTGTCACATTCCAAAATGAAATGTTTTTCCAATTCCACTGCCCTAGACGTGCAAAATGTACACACATGTTCTTCCCAAGCTTCTTTAGGTCTTTTCCACAGTCTTGTTTCACACCGAAATTGATGCGAGTTAGTACTTAATTGAGCTATAAGAACCTTTGCCCTCCACGGAATGTTAGCTCCAATGAACTTTTTTTTGTTGTAGATCACACGTAGGGTTGAATTCCTCAATGTAGTACTTCTTCTTTCTACCCAACTCTTTTCGCCGTACCTTTTTACGAAACTTCTCCATAAGAAAATTCTTTAGCTCCTTGCTATTTATGGGACACGCATTGAGGTAGATATTCAATTTTTGCAACCATGTGTAGTTTTGTTTCATCCGTGTTTTCTTTCTTTCACTCATGCATTCATTGAAGATAACATTAGGCCATCTACCTACTCTCATTTGCTCAATTCTTTTTAGATATCTTATGAGCAACACCATAGCAATTGTTTCAATGGGAGTTGCTCTTGTCTCACTCAACATTATTCATAAGGCACTAAACTTTTTATTTTGAACTTGCTCATGATGAAGCATTTTTGGATTTCCTCAATTTGTTTCCATTTTGAGACAGTGATCCGGATTTAAACAAGAACGCAATAAATTACAAAGATAACCATAAACACGGAGATGCAGCGGAAATAATACTTCATTTCATTAATGTAAAATACTGAAATATACTTATAAACAACAGTGGAAATAAACCAGTTAGGGCGATGGTAGCTTATTTCTGAGAAGAGATGTGGCGGCTACATGCCTTTGAATTGTGTTACAATGAGACTCGAAGCCCTATTTATTGTTGAGAAACAATAGAAAACCCTTAACATCCCAAAACCTAACACTAGAAGATGAAACTCCAAATTATGGGCCCCGTTTTGGGTAAGTTGGTACATCAACTTCCCGGGGTCGTAACTTTGGCATACGATCTTTATTTGATGCGTACAATAGCTCGTTAGAAAGATCTATTCAAGCACTACAACTTTGAGTAGAGAAACTTGCTCTCAGATTTCCCAAAAAATGTCGTTTAGGGCCTCAAAACGGCTCCAGAAGTTCATGACCCGAAAAACTACTAGAAATAGTAAATTGTGCTACAATTATGGAAATTGAAAAACTTAAAGAGACAGTTGTGGGGGTCCAAGTGGGATAGGTGGGTGGCCACCAACATCCACCTAGATCATTCCTCCCCCCTTAGGAAGCAATGGTCCCCATTGCGTTGAGTTCCCACATCTGCTGAACTTGGTCCTTGGTAAGATGTCCTGCAATCTCGGATATGTCCAGTAATGGTGGGAAGCATGGTCGAGGGCGGTACACATTGAACACTTGGTGCAGGTGAAGGGATGGAGGAATGCTATGCTCCAAAGCATTATTTCCTGTAGCTTTGGTACTGGTGTAAGGACCATGTCAGAGTGGTCTGAGTTTCTGATGAGCTCTTGTAAGGCGTTCTTTCTGCAGATGCAACCAGACTTTGTTGCTCGCCTGAAACTTGTGTGGTGGCCCTGTGGGTGAGGAGAAGTTGTTCCTGTGTTTTGTCATGACTGTATCCCTTTTTTGTTGTTGTTGCGTGGAGGAACCCTTCACGGGGGTCATGGATGTGGTAACGATCTTCCCCTTACTTTAGGAGCGAACTAGATAGAAAATGAATTTCCTAGTTTGGGAGATAAGCTTGATGCCTTTCTTAGCAGTGATCAAAGAGGTGGCGGTAGGTGGGGCTACCTTTGGTATCATGTATAATGAATCATCCAAAGAAATAATAACAGTGCGAGGCCTTAACTCATACACAACATATTGCCTCCACAAGTATGGTTGGCCTAATAGTACATCACATAATACCTCGTCTGTGAAGGACTTGATGTTGTAGGGAAGGCGGCACTACTAGAGAACTTTGAGATCTCGTCCTTCATGAAACCACCCGTTACTGTACAGCTGCGGGTGTGGTGTAGTCGGTAGGCCCAACCGCTTCACCACCTCTGCTGAAATGAGGTTCTTTTGGCTGCCACTATTGACAATGAATTGCAGCAGCGAACCCTTCACCCACATCTGTGAGTGGAAAAGACATTCCCCCTCCTCTGGATCTTCGAGCTCATTCTTCTGGATCTTGGCGGTGGCAACAATGGCACTGGGCTCCGCATCAATGATATGCTTCCCTTTGCCATTCCCCTTGTCAGGTTCTGACTGAGAGTCAGAACATGTATCTGATTCTGAAGCCTTCAACTCGGCCACCAGCGACTGCTTGGTCCGACACTCACTTGTGTTATGAGTGGGACTCTTGTGGAACTCACACCACTTTCCTGTGTCCTTCTTCGACTTCGTGGTGTTGTTCTTGTCTTGTGGCTTCGATGGGTTGTCTTGGGTCACCCCACCTTGGCTTTGTCCTTTGGTCTTTGAATTCGCAGATCCAAAATCTCTCTTCTTCTGTTTGAACTTTTTCTCGATTTTGACACCGTAATGGTATGCTATGCTGAGCGAGGAGAGGTTCAGGAACTCCATCTCTTCCTGGATGTATCTGTGTAGGTAGTGGCGGTATTTGAGTACCAAATGTAGCTCAAAATCTTTGATACCAACTGTGTGCGAAGGGTATGAAAAATGTTTGTGAACTCCGGCACATCTTGGTCTCGTCCCTACCACAGCATGGTCCACTTTATGTATTTGTCCTCATAGCTTTTGACAGGGTAGTACTACTCCTTGATGGCATCCCGGAATGAATCCCAAGTGGGTGCGGCTAAAAATAGTGAGCCCGTACTTTCATTCTTCTGCTCGCAGTAGGTTTCCCATCAGTCCTTGACGTGGGGGCTACTTTAAGAAGAGCGAAAATAATCTTTTTTCGACTCGAAAAATCATGAACAGAAAAATACCCTTCTAGCAGATTTAACCATTTATCTACGGCATCTGCATCTATTTGACCCTCGAAGATGGGTATTTCAAAATTAACTTGTACCTTTAAGGGTGTGGCATTTCGAGAGTAGCTGTTGGAAGCCAATGTGTCGCCTCTGGGTAGCCGCTGAAGGATCTGGGCAAAGTTGTCCATCATCACGTTCCTTTGTCGGTTGAGGGCTTCTTCGAGCAAGATTTTGATATGATCTCCTACCCCCTCATCTTCCTTTTCATCCGCCATGGGAGGCCATCGGGATTTGCAAGGCTGGTCTTGCAAAGGTTTGACCAATTCAAGTCCTAACTCCTTATATCTCAACCTCGTTGGGGACATGCAAAGAAAAACAAAAAAAAAAACAGACCGCTCAGATACCACTGATCTGGATTTAAACAGGAACACAATAAATTACAGAGATAACCATAAACGCAGAGATGCAACGGAAATAATACTTCATTTCATTAATGTAAAACACTGAAATATGCTTACAAGCAACAATGGAAATAAACCAGCTAGAGCGATGGTAGCTTATCTCTAAGAAGAGATGTGGCGGCTATATGCCTCTGAACTATGTTACAATGAGGCGTGAAGGCCTATTTATTGTTAAGAAACAATGGAAAACCCTTAACATCCCAAAACCTAACCCTATAAGGTGAAATGCAAAATTATGGGCCCCGTTTTGGGTAAGTTGGTACATCAACTTCCCAGGGTCGTAACTGTGGCATACGATCTCCGTTTGACGCGTACAATAGCTTGTTAGAAAGATCTATCCGAGAACTACAACTTTTGGAAAAGAAACATTGGTCCATAGACGCATGTTTCTCCCAAATTTCCCAAAAAAACATTGTTTAGGGCCTCAAAGCGACTTCGGAAGTTCAGGACCCGAAAAAACTGCTAAAAATAATAAATTGTGCTACAATTACAGAAACTGAAAAACTGAAAGAGACAGTTGTGGGGGTCCAAGTGGGATAGGTGGGTGGCCACCAACATCCACTGAGATCAAACAGGGGTGCTACTAGCCCACGATTCACACCCATATAGCATCACAAGACAAATTAGCAGTCCAAAAAGCATTTTAATTGTTTTCCAATCCCATAACTCTACCTCTCTACATCTGTTTTGAAGAGCATATAATGTTTTCCACCCTCCTAAAATTCTCTTCTTTCTACAAACCTCCCAATTGAGTTTGTTCTTGAAATCAATCCCGAGGTACTTGTACTCATTTACTTCTTCAAGAATGTTGTCTTCAAAGAAGAAAATATGTTGGCTTTGCCTCCTTTTATTAGAGAAAATCATTATTTTGGTCTTGCTAGTATTGACTTTGCATCCCCACTGCTCTACAAAAATTCTCAAGGGAATATAAGTGCATTTGCAATCCATGGGCCGATTTAGAAATCAATACAATATCATCAGCATATAAAAGAAGCTTTATCACAAAACCCCCCAACCAAACACCATCTCCACCTTGCAGATTTAGCCACTCTTCCAATTTATTAATATATAAACCAAAAAGAGTAGGGGATAAAAGGCAACCTTGCTTTACTCCAATGTTATTTCTAAAGCTTTCTAAAATACCTTTTGAGGTTCTAATTTTGACTTTCACCTCTTCATAAAGTCTATGGACGATGGTTCTATAATGCACAGGAATTTCAAGTTCTTCCATTCTGCGCCACAACTTATCTCTAGGGACTGTGTCAAATGATTTTTTGAAGTCGACAAAACAGAAAAATACTTCTTCTGTGTCCTCCCAAACCTTTTCAACAATGTGTTTCAACATGATATCATGATCTATTGTAGAATGCTTCAGCATAAAACCCGCTTGTCATCTTGCCCTCTTTTCTTTACCTTCTGTCCACTTACTGATTTTGTTTTCTATCATGTTGCTGAAAAGCTTTGCAAACAAAGGATTGATCATAATGGTTCTATAGTTGGATGGATTATTAATGTCTCCACTTTTAAAAAGGGGTATTGCTAGGCTAGTTGTCCAGTGCCTTGGGAATCCTTGTTGAATGATGTTGTTGAATATTTCCATGATGTGCGGTGCAAAAGCGTTTGTTCCCCATTTTAGATACTCTGCTTGAAGTTGAACCAAGTCCTTTGCCTTTCCTGTTTTCAGCTTCTTAATTCCATTCTCCACCTCCTATAACGTGAAGAGCTTTGAAATTGTGTTGATCATAGGGGGGCTCCGCCTCAGATTCTTTCTCTAGTTGCCTTGCATATTCAAACCATTGATTGGCTGTAATATTATTTTCAATTTTCTTCTTCCTTGATTACAGTTCCTGCCATAAAAGCTTTGGATTATTCTTGTTTAAATATATTAACTCTTCTCTCCTCGTTTGCATGAACTCGTCTTTTTTCTTTTTTTAGTATCTACTTGTATAACTTTACATTCATCTTCTCCTTTCTTGCCTTTTTGGAGATTCTCCTTGCCATTTTGCATTCCTCATCAAACCAAGCATTTACAAGAAAACAATTTGATTTTGATTTCTTATTTCTTGCTCTTTTGCACTTCTTAAGTGCACTTTGAATTATATTTGTTAACTTGTGATTGTTGAAGCTTTTGAAACCAATTTTCTCCTTATGAAATAATCTCTCTAACATTGTCTTGAAGATAATACAATTTTCTTGTGTTTGAAGAATTTTGCCCCTTGATAGCGATTGTCAAGAGCATGGGGTTTTCCTCCTATGTTGCCTTTCTTCAAATCATGATAATGTTATATAAATTGGGTTATGGTTCGATTTTAAGTCCCAAATATGCTCTCCAATATTAACTTCATCTCTTTTCTATCAAGCTTTGTGAACACATCACATAGTCAATGACACTTGCCCCATTGTATGTGTTGCAAGTGATGTTCCCAGACCTTTTCCATCTATTTATAGCATTGCAAATGATTAATTTGAAAGCCCCACACAGTGTAAGCAACTCCTCTCCAAAATGATTGCTAACTTTGTCATCTTTTGAACACCTCAGCCATTGGGGATTCTCCTCTTCAGTGAACCAAATAGGATTCTTATCCTCTTTGCAACAAAGAATGCTAGCTTGATTATTTGTTATTCTAACATTGAAATCTCCCACTAAAATAACTTCTCCTTGCTGAGAGTACACGACAATATCTTGTTTTAAAGATGCATACAGATCCTTGTTGTCAAGCCCCTTATTTTTTGTAAGATTTTGAGACTTGAGGGGTAAAATAACATGCTACAATTCTTACGTGATTCTCATTCTCTGATATTTTGAACCATAAATATTGTTTATTTTCATCTTCTTTAATTAAATGAATGTGGCGGCCTTCTTTTTCTTTCACTAAAACTACTATTCCCCCATACCCTTTGCTATTTTCTGCTACCTTGTTGCAAACTTCCAACGTCAAATAACCGTCAAGCACAGGAGTTTTGCAACCATCATGCTCATGAGTTTCCGTGAAACAAACTATGTCTCTACCTTCCACAAGGGTAACCTCTACAATTCCAACAAACTAAATTTAGGTAGACGTTATTATATGCTATGCGTAGATGGTATGTGTTATTATATTTATTTCATTGCGTAAGGTCGAATGGTGGACATTCTGTACTGAAAATTATTTGTGGGTTAATATTGGGGTCGTTTAAGTTTGAAATTCAGTTAACTTGTTTAGTGTGCATGTGGATGGTAACGTTAGTCTCTTGTTTAGCGTGCATGTGGATGGTGGCATTAGTCTCATAAGTATAGGGAGAATTTCTCCAACTCAACCCTAGTTCCCCTCAAGGACGAAGGACAAATCTACTAATTCTCCTAATACAAAAAAAATAAAAATATGTTATCATATTTATCCTAACATCACACAAACCCCTCGATTATTGTCATTGTATTTTGGAATCACACATATAGTTGCCTCGGTCGATGAGGATTGGCCTTTCTCTCCCTAACATATTCCCTAGGCTACTAAGCTCTTCTGATGATCATAGGAAATGATTATCATTTGATTATATGCAACAACAACAAAAACCAACCTAGAAGTATGTAAGAGCTTGTTTCCCTAAAGTTAAAGTGCAAGAGACCCATTCATTTAACATCTAACCAACTCACAAAAAGTGTTAAAGTTCAATCTACAAGTTCATACCAACATCAAATTATGATGGCTCTACACAATGTTATATGCCACATTCATTCTCAATACATTTATTTCTCTACTTAAATGAATTCATTTCTCCCACTATCTTACTCTAAACTCAAAAAACCCCATGTATTGCACTTGGCTTACTCTTCTATTTAAACATGTTCACTCCATAAACATTCTTACTTTGTGTTCAACAAACTCTCCAAGCCCTACACTCAACAAAGCCTTTAGTATTCTTTGAGAGGTTGAAGAGGTGAGTTTTGTTATCTAATATTTAAAAGCTTGAGGAATAAGACAGGTTTTGTTATGTTATCATTTAAAAGGGTAAGGATAATGTCGAGTCATGTATGTTATCATTTAAAATATTGAGTATAAGTTGGACTACACTTTCATATAATTTAAAATGCTAAGGATAAGATAGGCCTTGCTCCACTCTACTTAGTGCCAAAGTGTTGTGGTTATGCTTATATAAATAATTAATTCTACACCACCTATTCTCATGTGTTGTTGGTTGTTCCTCAATATTTTGGACGAGGGCCTACTACCTGATTTCATAGTAGATACTTTTTGTAATATTTGTAAGCTCTTAGAAACGATGAGTAATAACTATCACTTGCAATAGTTAAGGAAAACTTTGAAAAAATAATACGTTTTTAATCAATATTTAAATACATCAATCATTCGAACAAACTGGTGTTATAATTTGTTAAATAGGGCCAATGCTTTCCATGTGTTTTGTTTGGTAGGAATAAAAGGCATTATGTTGGAGCAATACTTTGGAATTGAATTCACATCCATAGCAATTATTTTCATTGTAACTGAGGTTGTTAAAAGCTCTTAATTATTGTGTGATCTAGCCCCACAACAAAATCTATCACATGAGCAAATTTCCAAACTTCAAGGTGCACCATTTGGGAGTACGAAAATTTACTAAACCATTGCTTAGCGGGGCGACGGGAAGGGGAGCATGGAACCCCAACCAAATTCTAATGTAAGTTGGGACATTGTTTTCTCCTACCTATACAAATAATGAAAGATATTTTCATGCACATTGATAGAATGCTTATCAACTAGTTCATAAATATTGTATCCTCTGTGGGGTTGGTCAACATTATTAATTCGATAATATGGCTAGGAAATACAAGAGAAGAGTTGATCAAAGAATGCAAAAATGGCATAATAAGCATTGTTGATGTTGGGGGAACAATGATGCTCAAGGATCTACATTTGAGGTAAAATAATCATGTCAATAGTTGTTATTTTATGGATCCATTTGTTTCCATTACTCATAATATTTGTTTACAAGTTGAGAATAAAATAAAAAATAGCAAAAGGTCACCTGCTCCAAACAATCTCCACTCTAAGCTAGAGGTATAACTTATATACTCCAGTGTTATGTGTGTGCATAATTTTTATAGTTTTTAATTACGCCGAAATGCGTTTTTTTTGTGAGATTCGGTGGGCAAACACTGTTCATCCCACCCAATCCTAGAGCTCTATTTTCGTCCTTCTAACCAACTATATTTTAACACGTAAAACGAATTTCAGACAAGTTTTGTAGAGTTGGGCCCCAAACATTAATGAACCCATCTTCCTAAATGGTTGCGACGAAATGTTGTTGCCTCTTAACTTTGAGACGATGGGGATGATTGTGGACAATGAGATCAATGATGTCTGCCACGAAACGTTTTTGCCTCTTGACTTTGAGATGACATGGATGATTGTGTACAATGAGATGAACGATATGCTGGTAGAACCCCTTCCTCTAGGAGCTCGACTGCATGCAATCATTGACGCATGTCAATGGCACTATTTTAGATTTTCCCTACATTTGCGTCTTCATTTACGATTATTGCTTACAATCATTGCTTGTTCTCAACTATTCTATAGCAGTAGATCCATCTGTTTTCATTTTTCAACTACTTTTTTTGTAATAGTGGGGGAAAATGTGCTTGGGAGGACCATACACCTCATAATGGTATGAGGAAAGGAACAATGGGAGGTGAGGCCATATCTTTTAGTGGATGTGATGATAACCAAACTTCTACTAAGGTAAGATTATCTTATTGTTTATACATGTTAAAAATATGTTATATAAATTAATTTCAAGATATTAAAATATTTTTGGATAATAAAATATTTTGAAAATATGATATTTCAAAATCTATAAATAAATGGTATATAATATGTGTGATTCTTTACACTTATTTTTGCATATAATAATAAAATTGTTATGAACATGGCCTTTAAAAGATTACATCAACAAGAACCATGACTTACAATTTTATAAAGGCAATTGAGAAGGGACAACTTATGGGATTTTGTTAAGCTCTATGAGTGTTACGGTTTGTGAAGCATGCCAAAAGCAAAAGGTAAAGTCGTCAAAGGAGTGGGCTATAAACAAGACAAAGTCGAGGGGAGAAAACCTCTTGATCTACAAATATGCTTGTCGAAGGTGGCAGCTATAAACCAGTCAAATTCTAGGTATTGCACTGATATTAAAGTGCTTTCAACCACTTCATTTCACTTTATTTTGTTTTATAAAATAGATCTTAAAAGTTAATAGGTTAAATTTTCAAAACACAATTTATTACTATTATATATATATATATATATATATATTTTCCAAAGTGGGAAAACCTATCAAATTCAAGTGTCAAACCAACAGTGATGACAGCCATCTCTAGTTGCTATCCACGAATGTCGGTTTGACTCATCACTGTTATCAAGGAAAACCACGCCACCTGGAATAACCTGCTGATGGTCCGTAAGGGAGCAGGCTTTCACTCCTGCCAGATGCCTCTGGGTCTTGGGACGTTACCCTATTTACTTACGTCCGAGGAAGATGAGCTCTTAGCCAAGCAGAAGCAGTTTTACGGCATATTTTATATAAGTTAATTGGTTTTAATCATTTTCAAAATTAAATTTATTGCTATTTTTTTAAAGATTTTTTTTTTTTTTTAATACCAACATAAAAATACATAACACTATAGAATTATGAAAGTGAGATTGAAAATGTTGATACGTTAGGTATTTTTACATAGTTGCAAGAGATGAAAAGTATTAATACATAGTATTATATTGAATTTGTGTATAAAAATATATTTATTTAATTTTAAAATTATTTAATTTTTAAAATTATTTATTATTTAATGATAAATGTATGGAAAAATGTTTTTTTTTTTTTTTTTTTTTTTTTTTTTTTTTTTTTTTTTTTTTTTTTTTTTTTTTTTTTTTTTTTTTTTAACCTGGGCGGGACTCTTCAATTTACATGTCCATTAAGTACCCCTCAACGGGGGAAGGGTAGCCCAAGATTTGAACCCAAGACTTCCGATTCAGCGAGACTTCATTTCCACGGCCCTTGCCGCTTGAGCTACCCCATGTGGACAATGTATGGAAAAATGTTAATAAGAGGTGTTAGTTTTTTTTAATATAAATGGAATGTTTTAAGATAGTTAAAATATTTATTTATGATATTAAGATTTTTTTAGTTTTATATGTTGTCTAGTATTTATTTTGTAATTTATAATAGAAAAATGTGAAAACTTATTTTTAAAATGATAGAAAATATATATAAATGGTAGAAAATTTATCTATAAATCCACCTTTGTAGATCTGTTGAAGGTTAACCCGATAATGCAATATAATCAAAGCAAAATACTATAACCTATTTCTACTATCAATTTGTGGAAGCTTAAAAGATTGAGAAAGATCGAGCTGAACACATATAACCATAAGGAGAAGAATCAATGCACATGAAACACATAAAATACTCAGGGGAAAGCCTAAACTAAAAACCCCACTATCTGTATTATCATACAAGGTGGAAATACATCAGAATTACACAAAGCCTTAGCTTTCGGCTAGCCAGCTCTCAGTACAATCCTCGTAGATGCTCACAGGCAAACTTGGCTTCTCACAAGCCTTCTCCTCTGCCCTCCAAGTTCCTATTTACTTGCGCAGTTTCTCCTGGGTGATCCTCCTGTTACCAAGTGGAAAAATCTCAACCAAGTGGAACATTGATCTCTCACACTGATCTCACACCTTGTTAGAACAACGCAAACCTCAAGGAACCTTACCTTGACTGCATGCATGAGTTTCCTTTATAGGAGAAAACATGCAACTGATAGTACACTATCCTTGACATTTAGCTCAATTGGGTCTTTCTCAGAATAGACATGCATGAGTTTCTGATGAGGGAATCTTCAGTTATTTGGAGTACACTTGTTGAGTGCATGCATGCATCAACTGACTGATAAGTCACAATTAGTTCCTCAAACAGTTTGGAACTAATGTAATTGGACTTGACTTAGTAAACTGAGCTAACTAATTACAACCCAAATATAATTCAATCTTATCTCCTTAATTAAGGGATAATCTCCTTAATTTAAGGGATAATTGTTGCATGACTTCAGAAAGACTTCTAACTTGAATTTCTCCAATTAATTAATCCATAATGAATGAATTAATTATTTTCAAGCAGCTAGTGAGACTAAATTCAAATTTTAATTCACAATTTTAATTTAAGGACAGATTAAAATTGGAATATTGTGGATTCTATTTTTATCATTTCTTGTTGCTATTTTCAACATAAATATGGTAATTATTTTTATAGTTATAGATAATTGTGTATATTGTTTTAAATAAGTTTACATCAAAATCAATTTCATTGTATAGTTGTAATATCACCGCACATTCTAGCTATTGGTTTAGCTATGAGTTTACTTACTAATCACTATGTAGCATAATTCTCATCTACGATTTAATTGTGTTGGGATGGGCTAGTAAATATATTCTGGGAGTACATAGCAAATGGTCCCTGAGGCTATGATTGCGTCCTTGGCAGATGGTTTAGCTTTGGTGATGGGATCGAACCATGGGAGTTTGGTTTTCTTCACATAAGCATTTGTTACTAATGGCCTGCAGAGCTCAACCTTGTATGGTGGTACGACAGTAGGTAGCCCATGGGGTGAACGTGATCTTGTGGGCACTGCTCATTTTCGTGGCATGACTGCTTATCAAAAGGGTTTAGCAACTAGAGAGGTTTTATATGCAAGGAAGCAGGTTAGTAGGGCCCTCGTTGACCGCCTTTGCATGTAAGACTCTATGCATTTCGAACCATGGTGGACTGCATAAATTTAACGGTAATTTCTCCCACTTTTGAAAAGTATGACATTGCTATAAAGTTGAGAAGGTGGAACCTAGAGTTACGAGTGAGATATACTTTAAGAGATGAGATGAAAACATGATATTCACCTTGAAAAGTGAGAGGATTTGAAGGAGGCCCATTTCAAATAAATTGAGAAACCCAACACCTTAAAGTCAATTTAAAAATTAATTAAATTGCTTACTTATTATAAAGTCACTTGTATTCAATAAAACGTGTAATGTAAATAATTCTAAAGTATATATTATATATATCATTTTTCATTTATTTTAATGTTTTAAATATATTTTTAAGCGAGAAGGCACTTATAGCCTTTTAATCTTATCTTTGAACATTGACGCTTGGCATTGCAACATCCCATCATTGGTGACTGCAAAAGCCGATGAATAAATTAAATATTTCCATTAATATAATGTTTTCGAATTTATTACTCATGCGCAATTCATTCAAAGCGAAAAGTTATGGTCTTCATTACCGAGGCGAAATTTACAGAGCATTGATATGTCGATCTAAATGCGTGAGAAACCACTAAGCCCACAAAGGGAACAAAACCTCTAATTTTTCACAATTCTAGGACACCATAACCAACAACTAATGGGAATCACCAAGAGATAACCATAATTTCATAATATCTTAGAAACCAAACATTCAACCAATTTTGAAGTGTCGAGCAAAACCAAACACAACAAATTTTGAATTGTCACCACAAAAAGATGACAATGCACCAAATGTCTATTGAGCTTTTATTCACCAAACATAAGCTCGAATACAGAACCATCAAGAAAAGGGAAGCCCTTTCCAAAAAGAATTTCAACCTCAATACTCCTCCACCATGCAATTTAGCTCTAGCAATCCATACAAGACATTATATCCCATTATTTGCTCTGATAAAATATGTATTATGATTCATAATGTCGTTAACGAAGTTAAAAATACATGTTATGCTTCAAAATGGTGGTTAGGAGTTAATTTATGCATGTATTAAGCAAATATGCATATCTTTTCAGATTTCGATCTCTTCTTTAAAATCCAATGAAAATGGTGTCATGCCATATATTGTTTGATATTGATGTAATGTGTTCCATAACAACATTAGGCTATAGAAGCATGCCTCATTTTTCCTTGCATACAAAGATTAAGGTATGGCTAAAGCATGATGTCATTTTTCTAAAGAACCTTAATGTTGAGCTTATTGCTTTGTTAGTTAGAGATTTGGCCTAATAATTGTATTCTCTTAGAGCTTGGAAGAAAGAGACCTTTTGAAATCTATAAACCACTCCCTTCTAGTTTCACGCTATTAAGTGCTTTTGAGGTCATCAACTTGATAGTTATACTATAATAGTTGATAAAAAATAATTTATTTATTCTATCTTCATTTACTAAAAGAAGACCTTCCAAAAGGGTATATGTCTCAACTTGATAATTTGTGAAATTCTTTAAACCTAAAGTGAAGTTTTTAAATATCTCATGAGATAAAGAATAATCCTCCAATCCCACTATATATATATATATATATATATATATATACAACTTTAACAAACTCACGCATGCACACACCAATAACTTAATCTCAATTATTTTAAAATTAAATTTAAGTTGTTTAATATATTTACAATTTAGATATATTTAACATATTTATAATAAGAGGAAATGTTTGTTTGGAGTTGGGGGTGTTGCAACAAGGTTGTATGAGAGTGTTATTGCCAAGTTTAGGACCACTAAGGGTTAGTAAGAAGAAATTAATTGTGATATCAAAGTCAAGAAAGGATGCCCCTTGTCTCTTACCCTTTCTGGCATACACATTGATAAGTTTGTAACAATTGTTTTTCTATAACACCCCATGTATGTAACCCAACTGTGTAAATTATAGATGTATATAAATTTATGTGGAAAATAAATTGATGGTTGGATGAAGAGAGGGACACATAGAACCAAATCTTTTAGGGGAGGGTTGTAATGTGCCTGTTGTGGTGCCTATGGTATGTCTATCGATTTCTTGTGGCATGTCGAGAATAAGGCCATACAACCACATTGGATTTCCTTAATTCCAACTACCCCGTGACCAATCAACGTTGTCAAACATTGAAGAAGATTGAATATGGATGCATGAGAGTGGGGAGACACCCATCCATATCGCCTCCTCAGGGATCGAGACAGTGGAACAACTTCCTTGGGAAGAAAACAAAAGATAAGAGAAGCATAGCGAGGAGGCACAACCTTTATAGAAGGAGAGTATTCACATAACAGGGCATGTGTGAGAGAAGCCTTGGAGAGAGGGAGAGCAAGGTGTTGCCATAGCTAAGTTGAAAATTTGAGAGAGAGCAAGGTGTTGCCAAAGCTAAGTTGAAGAATTGAGTTGGATTGGAATGTCTAAGAGCCAATGTTTAGAAGCCTAGGGTGTTATTCCTCTCATCTTGTGTATTTCCTAATGGTTAAGAGCATGTGTTTCCTCCTAAGAGGTCTCAAGTTCAAAACCAGAGGGGGGTAGAGTATGTATGCCTTCGTAGACTTAGCAATCAAATCGCTGCGCGAAGGTGGGCCCCTTGTCCCACAAACAAGGGGGTCTCATACACCAATTTGGTGTTTGGCTTGGCTGTGACCTTAAATATGGATATTATTATTATTATTATTATTATTATTAAGCCCACTAGACAGTGAGTCTCAACCTAAATGGTCATAAGGAAGTTTAGGATGCTTGAACTACACGGTGCTTGTCGTTGTCTAATGAAACATTTGACAAGGAAATCTCATCATTGTGGTGCTTGTTGAGAGAGTTATGGAACCATCTATGTAATAACTATAGACCCATGTAGTGCTTGTTAAGGAAGAACAATTTGAAACCACTTAATTAGTAATTTAACATTAAAATTAGATTAGGGTTGAATAATATTTAACAGTACATGTGACCTTGTGTGGTTGAATATTAAAATTAAAATTGGAACTCAATAAGATTTATCAATGAATATGAGTTGGTGGTCGCACATGGTTTTGAATGTGAACCAATATAATTTAATTGCTTGTGCATCATGCCAAAATTTATATATTCGAGGCTTATTTATCTGGATATTTCTAGCTTCTCAAGAATTTAGACATCTTAATAAACAAAATAATTTGGGATGTTTAGGGTTTGGTACTTAAGTTTACATTGAATTTAATATGTGGTAATGGCTGCACATAGACTAATATTACTCTCAGCTCATTTTTTGGCTTCTGAAGGGGCTTATATTCATTGATTTCGTTTATGTTCTCATTATTCTCATATTTGTCTGTGAATTAATAGTAGCAAACTTGTTTTCATATTTCCTTGCATTCATGCCTAATGCACGAGCCTTACTAAAAATTGCACAACCATGTAGGCCTCTTTTACTTTATTATTACCTTCCACATTCCTCACTTCTCCTTTCAGCATTCCTTTGCACCTCTTCGTGCAATTGCTAGTTATTTTTTATGGAACTTTGGCATTATGTTGTCTTAAGGTTTTAAAAAATTTAAATAAAAGGCATGCTCCTATGGACCTAGAGGAAATTCTCCAAGTTGTTGAAAGTCCTTTAGATTTTTAGTTTAATGTTTTTTATAGTAGTAATACACTAGAGTTGTATCTACTATGCACTCAACATTATACTATCACCTTTTAAGTTAACACTATGAAAGCTTATTTCCAAGTCTCAACCCATGACATAATTTTTTCTTAAATCACTAAGCACAATTCTATTGATGTTGTCATTGAGACACAAATATGAAGAAAGTGTTGTGCCATTGTTTGACAAAAATCGTGAATAGCCCATTTGCATTAGTGTTATAGACCTTTGTTTAATTTGTTTTATGTTCAATCATATGTATCCAAATCTACTTACGCTAACAAAGGTGTTATCCCATTGTGCAATAAACACTTGTTACCCTGGGTGGGATTATAAAAAGGATATATTCTTCCTCACAAACTGCTAAAAACACTCCTGGCTAGGATTATAACCAAAAAAGATTTGTATTCTAGATAGTCAAATTCAATTTATCAAGCATGGTGATGAAGATGCTGACATCCTTGCATATGTTATAATGGATCTCTCAAAAGCAATTCTCCTTGATCTACTTTTAGCAAAGGTTTGTAATGAAGTGGGTGGGTAGAGGTTGTAGTGGAGGTTTCTTATTTAGTGCATCTAAATACAAGCAAATGCATCATTGCTCTATGGTAAGAACCAACCTAGTGCACTTATATATCTAAATGCATTGCATATAATATTTCAGAAGGTAAGCTCCTACACTTAAATATTTGAACACATTATATTTAAAAATAAAAATAAAAAAATTGTCATATAGTTTTTACTAAACATATAAATGCATCAATGCGCACTAAGCATAGAATCACATTGATGTATCTTGGTAGAATGTACATCACTGTGAGGGTAAATATATAAATATATAAAAGTTGTTTTTTAAAACAAAGCCCATTTTGGAAAAGTTTGCAATGCTTACTAAAGCTACAAATGCAATGGTGCATCACAATACAAATCACACCATGGTAGATGTTTTTTAAGTGCTCAAATGTAAAACAACCAATCTTAAAATTTTGTTATGTGGTGTGCATTAAACATACAACTTCATTGGTGCACCTTGGTACAAATCACATCATTTTAGGGTTTAATAAAAAAAACCTAAATTTTGTAAAAATAATATTTAAAAAAAAACTTCGCAATGCTTACAAAAAATCTACACATATTGGTGCATAACACACCATGATAAGATTAAATATTTTTAAATTATTGCTAGCTTTGCATCCCAAACCTATAATTGCACATGTGCATTGGAATATTGGGCACAAAACATTAGCAGTGAACACAATTGGAAAATCAATTTCTCATTTTTAATATTCAACAATACTTCCAACAACTTCATGCACCAATGTTTCTTGTCCCTTTATGAGTGCCTTGTCGTTGCATGCTTCCAAATTATTGGATTTTACTGATAGTTTCATTCACAGTAGATTCCATTTTATTTTTTAATTTTTCAACATTGAGCTAAATTTAATTTGTGATTACAACAACCATGCCTTTGCGGGGGGAGACGGACTTGATAATTTCTTCACAATGTTAGTTTTCCAATTTTGTTTATAAAATTCATTTTGTTATTTTTTATATTATATGACACTAATGTGACCTTCTATTTGTATTCATGCACTAGATGAAAATGCATTATAGGTTACACTATGTGCAATACTCCTTACCATTTCAAGTGTTGAAGGAAGTGTAACTAGGTTCGGTCTTCATAAATGTACTTTTGATATTTGTACTTATTCAAGAAAATAAATATTACTTTTATAATATATGAAAATGAGTTTCTTGCTCATTGAAGTAGGTCTAGCACATGTCAAAGTGTTATAGGTGAGTCAAATAGTCAAGATAAAATATTGAAGGCCTTAAGGGCATGTTACACTATGTATAAATTTATAGTAGAGTCAAAGGGAAACATCCAAGAAAAGTCAAGTCTACTCCTATGACACCTTCAAGAAGCTCCTTCAAGCATACTACATCATCATGGAAAATATGTGAAGCCTGCTCAACAAATCAACCACCAAACTTCCCTCCAAGTAGGCCTACAAACAACCCTCAAAGTCGGCCTACAAGCAAGCAATCAAGTTGGCCTACTAGTTGGCCTAAATGGAGGGACAATCCTCTATTTGTAGAGGTTGTCCACTCCAAATACAACGCAAAACTTGGGCTCTAAAATCTGCAAGACAAATAAGTGAAGGAGGAATGAAGGAAGTCAAGGAAAAGGGTCTAAAGGATGCAGGGAAGAAAGGGGGAGGGACAACGAAGGTAGAACAATGTTTTATAGGGCAGAAAACAGTCACACGTGCGAAGGAGGAGAGGGTCTTTCTGCTGTTATAACAACCCTCTACCATAGTCCTATAAACTTCATTATTTGGGCTAAGTGCATACATTTAGAATGCCTCTCACTCAAGTGAAGAAGTAAGGAATAAGAACGAAGATAATAGGATTGTCCTAAAGCCCATTACAGTCACAAATGAGAGGAAATAGGAGGCTGCCTTTGTTGTCATAACAACCCTCTCTTGACAGTCATGAATAGGTTCTTTGGTCAGAGAGTGAAGGGATCATCATAAGGGAAAGAAATATGCCCTAGAGCAAGTACAACAAGGTTACTAACAAGTTGAAAGAAGAACGAAGTGGCGGAGGAAGGAAGACGAAGTGCCGGGAAACAAAGTGTCGGGGTATATGGTGCAGAAAGGGGTGGAGACTTGACTTGTGCTTGGAGGATCTCTTAGTCATGGGTATAGGGTTTGGCATTGATCAATACAAGCTTCAAAAAGAGAAATTCACTAAAGGGGTTTCCTCTCAAGAGAAGAGAGGTTTTGGCCCTAGCGGAGAGCCAACATCTTGTGTTCTTGCTTTATGTTTTGGTAGCAGTTTGATGAAGCACATACATATGAACTAATAACAAAAAAGAAGAAGAATAAGCTAACAAGAAAAATAAAAAGACTCTACAAATTGTTATCAAGCAACGAAGAATCACATTACACTACTTTGCCCTAGATTATTCAACATCAAGTGCATCAATGTTTTGAAAAAAAGTTGGCTTACACATTTATTATGCTATTCAATACAATAAGGGATGTCATTGAGCGCCACTAACATGGAAAAATATCCATGCATGCTCACCATGAAATGGCGGTGGATGATGTAGCGCACTACTGTCGGTGCTACACTATCATGTTGGTGCATTGGCTTATCAATTTGTATGTTCTTGTGTTAACTAGTGCATTGACATGAAATAGTAATGTCCTTGTTTAATGCTACAAATTATTTAATGTGCATTGGTAGATGATGACAATTATACCTTGCAATGATAATTTGTGTGTGGATGATTTAATGTATTGTAGTCGATGTTACTATTTCACTTTAGCACACTGCTTGGCATTGTGTACGTGCCTACCATATGTGATGCATAGAAGAGGACCAGTAGCACCATGTGGTTGTGTTACACATTTTTCCATGCACATTGAAATTTGTGACTACAAACTGTTATAAACATATTTGGGCACTGCAACCCCAATCATATATGTCCATAAAATGAGGGCTTCTGAGTCCCTAAAAGTGTTGTTTCATACCCTAAAGGAACAAGGTCAGCTGATTACATCATCTCCCAGAAGTTCTCCATGGAAAACTTCTCAGAACTGGACCATACAGACTGCTCAGTGCTAAGGGTGTGATGCATCTCACCTGCCACATGCAAAAAGTGCGATGCATACTGAAAATCCCTTATGTAGGGTGCGATGGGCAAGAGTAGACAAATGGTAGAGACAATTTGTGAGGTGGATGATCATGGAATCTTCCAGAAACTTCTCCTATGACACTTGCCTCTCTGAATTCGCCCAGGGATGAGTAAGAGATCATGAATCTACAAGTGGAACCAAGAACTATCAAAGAGAGGACACTAATCAAAATCCCAAAAGCTGACTCACCCCCTGCAAACATCTATATATGGATCCCTCATCCCAGAGATCCAGAGGCTGGAATCTTGTATTTTGTAAGGAAGTGATTGTTGGTTTCTTGGTGGAATATCATAGTGTTGGGTGATCTAAGCTTTTAATGAGGTGAAGAAGGGCTTTCATGCTGGGAGGATGACGTTGGGTCAGATCAATGGGTTGTAATCCTCTCTTCTACTCTTTCTATTAATAAAGTTATTCAAGTTTTCCTCCACATTCTTGTATGTTTGATGATATATGCATTTGTGTGGTCAATATATATCTGGTCCTATATTCTTTATGATTGTAGATCTCTGTACTTCGATAGTATTATGTTGCTTTGACTTTACAGGTACTCTTTGAATCGGGGTTAGGAAGGAAGGAGCGACAATGATCTATCAGAGGGGAGAGGAAATAAGCAAGGAACCAAGCAAAAGACCGAGGTTGGTACTCTTGCTTCCCTCTCATCTACTTCTCATAAAGGAAAACGAAAGTAACTTTAGTTTGTTTGTTTCTAAGATAGCTACCCATCTTAGTGGGACTAGTAGCTCTGAGTGGACATTAGATTTCCCGATAACAAAATGGCGACTCCACTGGTGCAACCTCGAAACGGGTTGTAACTTAAGCGTTACTATGCTTGACTCAACGTAGTAACCTCTATGCTTTTGTTACATTTTTGTTTTTGCTAAGAGTAATCGTTTTGGTTAGGTAATCCACTTTTGCATTTGTTGCAGATGTCGAACCTATTGGAATCATTTGTTGGATATGCCAACGGAGCGAGTCGTAGTTCGCGGAACCTATCTTCTGCATCCTGGACCATCTTTGATCCAAGAGGTGAGTTAGTAAGTTTCAGAGGGGTATGTATTGGTCGATCAACAAACAACATCGCTGAATACAGCGCATTGATAGAACTCCTCTCTGGCGCCATCGCACATGGCATACACCGACTTGTCGTCAGGCTAGACTCACAACTCGTCATTCTAAGCTCACCGGTATCTATTCCGTGTGGAATCCAACTATCTATCGCATGTTCCTAAGGGTCAAGATTTTGTAAAGACACTTCGATTCTCCAGAAACTTAAACACATTAACAGATTCATTAGCAAATTATGTGTTAGATAGACATTTGCAACATTTATAAAAGAAAAGCATTTCATCAATATTTGCATCAGGATCATATAACTTAACCAAAACAAAGCTCTGAAAATAAAAAATATATATAACTGTTTATGGTTCATACATAGTGTTCTGTGACCAAGACAAAATCGGTCAAATGACCCAAAAACTCAAAATTATAGGGTGCACCCTAGTCTAATGGTGCTGGTGATAACAAGTCATCGCTTGTGCAATCATGTGTAAAAGCCTAGTCCATCGACTCGGCATGCCAGTAGTATGTCGCTGTAATCTCAGAGGTAGCTCGTCGGTCCTCATGTCCGGGATACCGAGAGTGAGACCCTCGATCTGATCCTGCAACACTGCAAGAGTCTCGGCCACATCCAGGTCGTGAAGGACAACCCTCTCTACAACCTCTCCTACTGGAACGGTAGCTGGCGCTCTAAGGCGCACTGCTGGTCGCACTGGTCCGATATCTGCATTAGCACATGAGTTTTGATTAGTCTTTATAAAAGAAAGCACAAGAACATTATAGAAGAAATAAACAGGGATATGGTTAGAGATTTTACCTATAACACCCCATTGTTCACCAGTCGGCAACACCAAATCTGGGTTGCCCCGGAAATCCATACCAGCATCTGGACACTTGGCATAAACCGTCTCCTAACGGTTGAACCACTCGAAGAAGGCATCAGAGAAATAAACCTGCGACTGAACAGCATGTCGGGCCATAAGGTCAACCCATCTCTGCATCCGTGGCTTAGTCGGTGGTGGCAAACCAAGTGAAATGTACTGTGGCTGCATCAGTGGGATCTTCTCCAAGGCGAAAGCGGTCAAAATAGAACCATAGCCAAAGTTCTTGGTCTTCCGTTTTTCACCTTGGTAAGTTGTTCTTTTATCACCAGAAGTACTGCATCACACCAGTTGAACACCTTTGGTTCGAGGCATTCCAAGGCGTACTGCATATAGGACTTGTTAGCCAGGTGAAGAGCCACACTACCAGCCAGTCTAGCAAAGGTGAATAGAATAGTCCTCAAGGACCGTTAGTGGCATCTCGGATATTGATCTTGCCGTGCCTGCTCGGCTGAGATCCTTCTCTACAGTATCAGCGAATATAATCCCTCATGGATTCGCCCCCATGGGCGGAACCTGATAGTGAGAGAGGGGCACCACACCTCGATAAACCAGTCAAAAAGTAGATGTGCACAACGATCAAAGGGATGGATTTGCCTCTGATATGGAACACTTGGTTGGTAGGATCCCATGCATCGAGGAAATATTGAAACAAGTTGATTTGTTGCCTCATGCTAGATATGCGGAAGAACTTGAGCAAACCATAGTTCCGCAATGCAGTTACCATACCCAGATCATGGAAAGCAACCATGTCCTCTTCTTCATGCTCGTGTTCTCGCCATGTAACAACCATTTTTCTCCGATGAATCTCTGAAAAAAAAACAAGAGAAGAGTTAGGATCCTCATTTGGCAAAAAACAGGGAAAATGTCCATGAAAAAACAGTGCACAAGTTTCCCTCCTTGCGCCCATCGCACCCCAGCTGTGTACTGGATGAGATGCATACTGACTGGCCAATGGCCAGCCCAGTATGCATCGCATGTTTCGATATACACAGGGTGCGATGGGGGCAGAACGAATTGTTCAAACCCCAGAGGCTCAGAAAAGCAGGGAACATGCTCAGAATTCAAAAAGGAAAGAATGCAACTAAAGAGCTCAAGTTTAGCTCCTACCTGATCCAGACGGCGCCGAGAATGGTCCACAGAATCTCCCAGAATCAGTTAGTGAAAATCAAGGGGGAAATAACTCCAAAGCTCCAACAATCCCAAATTCGAATGAAATGGTAAAATGAGGGGTAAAAACTATTTTTAAATTACTTTTCACGTAATTCGAGTAGGGTAGTAGTGTTTTAACTCATTTTTCAAGCATGTATTCTCATTTCTAATCAGTTTGATGGAGAAATTGAACAGGTAGTATGAGTGTCAAAAGAACATAGTGTTAATAGTGAATCGAATATCAATGACCATTATCATGAGTAGTTTTACGCAAAGTTCAAGCTCGTTAAAAATTAAACCTAAGAAATGAGCAAATGTTCCCCCAGAGTTTAAGCTCATTAAAAAATGAACCAACCTCCGGTAAATAACCATTTTGAACGCATTATCATCAAATTTTGAGCCTTGGTCGTGTTCTTGCCATCACCTCCACTCTGTTTTCGATCATACGCCTCCATTTGATTTTTTTACCCTTTTGAGGAACAACTGCAACGAGTGATTCTGTTAGCCATCCTCTTAACACTGTCGTGATTGGAAAATTCCAAACCTTACCTGGAATCAGCTGCTACCTGAAAATATCACTCGTTCCTCAAGAAACGAGTCTCCTTTAAGCTCTTTTCATCTGACTCGTAAAATATGAAAAGATTGCCGAGCAATTGGCCTCTCCAGCTCGTTAAAGCTACCAAAAGTGTTATCCCTCCTCTAGATTTTAATCTTTTTGGACCTGAGGGATTATTACACAAAAAGATCGAGCGCTTGTCTTGTTCGGCTTGTTAAAACTATCGAAAATTCATCCCTTTCGTATTATTTTATACTTTTTCGGACTTAAGGGATTATATGACGAAAAAGGATTACTGGAGTTTCCTTTCCGCCCCTTTTTAGACTCTCTAAAATTGAGAAAGGACCGAGTTATCTTTGTCGTTAAACTTGTTAAAACCAATAGCGACAAACTTGTCCATATAGACAAGAACGAGTTTCACTGTCGTTAGGCTCGTTAAAACATAGCGACGGGTTTGCCTGAAGGGCAAATTATAGAATAAGCATATGTTATCCTGCTTAAGCTTGATAAAAATAAAAAGGTACTGGTCAGCAATGACTGGGGAAAAATTGGGAAGAAAACTTGAAGAAACTTTATTGGTAGCAAGTCGCTGACTCTTTCACTCCGTCACCATGATTGATTCGGGTTGGGTTATTCTATTCACCGGTCATATTACCATTGGTCCATCGTACCATCCATATTTGGGGTTAATGCTACCAATCCATTTCAGTGTCGCCGATATGTTCAAGAGAAGTCGCTCAGAGAATTCACCAACCCATCTTATGTCTCATCTGCTGTAATACATTCACGCTCCATTCTTTCATGACCGCCACCCTAAACCTTGTATCATCAGATCATTTTCACCTCCACAAAATCATTTTCTCCGTTCCATGTCGTAGATGTGGGATTCATTAAGGCCCTCCTACGATGGGTCACTTCTTGTCGACATCAGCTCATTATCCAAGAAGTTGACCTAGGAACAACCCTTTC
>APFE031023735.1:68206-100197 GCA_000404065.3 Pinus taeda | reverse complement strand
GATCAATGGGTTGTAATCCTCTCTTATACTCTTTCTATTAATAAAGCTATTCAAGTTTTCCTCCACATTCTTGTATGTTTGATGATATATGCATTTGTGTGGTCAATATATATCTGGTCCTATATTGTTTATGATTGTATATCTCTGTACTTCGATAGTATTATGCTACTTTGACTTTACAGGTACTCTTTGAATCGGGGTAAGCAAGGAAGGAGTGGCAAAGATCTGTCAGAGGGGAGAGGAAACAAGCAAGGAACCAAGCGAAAGACTGAGGTTGGTACTCTTGCTTCCCTCTCATCTACTTCTCATAAAGGAAAATGAAAGTAACTTTAGTTTGTTTGTTTCTAAGATAGCTACCCGTCTTAGTGGGACTAGCAGCTCCGAGTGGACACTAGATTTCCCGATAACAAAATGGCAACTCCACTGGCACAACCCCGAAACGGGTTGTACCTTAAGAATTACTATGCTAAAGGTACAAACAATGAGGAGAGAAGAGGAAAACAACTACATCAAGAGGAAAAAGTACAAGGAAGACACAAGTAAGCAAGAAAATAAAAGCAAGGAGCGCAAGAAGAAGATTGGAAAAGTAGCTATAACATGAGCATATTTCAGGAAACAAGTTGCATGTGTGATTTCCTTGCTGGCATTTGAATGCATGGTTCATGTATTTGGTCACTTGTTATTTTGTTGTCATTGGCATGGGTTTTGCCTAGATTTACCCAAATTTACTGTGAAGCATAACCTTTCCTTTGTCATTTCTAGATAGTCATGATGTAGTGGGTCCCTTTTTGGTTGAGTTTTGGATTGCTGGAAGATTTTGGATCTGGGTGAGGTGGTCTCATGAAAATCCCAAGGGTTGGGGGTGGAGATGGTTTTCTCCGAGAAGCCCTTGACAAGTGGGTGGAGAAAGGAAAATTCCTTGGGGTATGGTGAAGAAATTATGAGGCATCTAATATTGTGTTAGTTTGGTGATCTTTGTACCGATTTAGGTGAGATCACTGTGGCTTGAGGGTCGAGGTGGTTTAACCTCTAGATTCCTTGTTTGGTTATATTTGGTTTATCCCATGAGATCCCACATTTATGCTTGGAATATGGCATGAGGGTGATTGGTTGAAAGAAAGATTTGGTTTAGCCTAATCTATGGTTGGGTGGTACATGGAAGTCCTTGACTTGGTTGGCATTTTGCATATGTTATCATGTGTTATTCCTTATTGAGGTTAATGAGCACAAGTATTGGTCTAATGTATGATTTTACGACTGGTTTGTCATGGTTCCATTCTAGTTAAATGTTGGACACATGGATGGTATATTTCTCATCATATCATGTGCTCTTTTTATGCATCCATTCCATGGTTTGTTGGGCTCTTGATTACTTTATATGAATGCATGAGCTAATGTGTGTTGTTACAACTAGTAAGGGAGGTGTTGTAGCAGCTACAACCACCCTCCAAAATTTTGCCTTAGCCTTGTTTTGGAGCCTCCCTACCAACTTTTTGTAGCACGTTGTCTTGCTTCGTCAAGTTTAGAAGCTTCGGCGTTTTTCTTGCACAAAGGCAGCCTGTCGATCACAGCTCGATGCATTCCCCTCACAGGCTGATCATCGGACTTGGTCCAGATGCAGGTTGAGCAGCTCCCACAAGAAATTGTGCAATTTTGGAGGGAAACCAACCTTCCCTCCAGAAATTGCGCAATCCTATCTGGCAGCCTGCTGGGCTCCAAAATTGCGCAATTCTGCCAGTCAACACTCACAGTGAAAATTGCGCAATTTTCCCCAGCAGTGCTTCTCAGCCTAGAATTTGTGTAAAGATGGGCAGCAGTTAGCTGCTATGCCCAAAAATTGCACAAATCTCATGGGTAGCCAACCCAACGCCTAGCTAGAAATGTGAATTTTCTCCCAGCAGTCAAGTAGTCTCTTGCTTGTGCAATTGAGTTGACCAGTTCCCTCCGAGACCGAGAAAAACTAACTTGCATGCATAGGCTGTTTATCCCAAGGCATCATGAAAATGCAAACCTTGTTTCAGGGATCTATTTTTAGCAGTTGGAGGTTACAAGCAAGAATCGTTTCAGAAATCTCCCACCAAGTGTCGCTTTCCTTAGATTTGTGACATGCGCGTCACAACCTCGATGTTATTAAAACTCATCAATTGGATGCCGCTGACCTAATTCCTCACATCAACCTTACAACTTTGAAATCGCACATCACATCTAGGCGCAGTCAGCACATTCAGCTTAGTTGTTTTGGGGTAAGCCTGCTTTCCATGCCTTGTGTTGCATTTATATCGCTTTTTGTGTTTTTTCTTGTATGATTTATGTTTGCTTGCTTTATTTGAATGCGTTTTGTCATTTGCATGTATACTAGCTTGTTGTAGCACTGCTTTAGTTTTCGTTGACATCTCATTGTTGTCGCATGCATGAAACTGTTTTTCGTGAATGGTCACCAATTCAACGACTTGCCTCACCCACATGCATGTTGATCTGTTTACTGAATCTTTCATTCATGTTTGCATGCACTATCAATCACTTCTACTTTCACTAAGTGTCACCATGCATCCACTGTCATATTTTCTTTCAGTTTCCCGTCAGTGAGTCAGACCAACCTTGGTTTGGACTCTGCCTTCACTGAGACAACATTACGCAATTTGGGGAAGGAAGGCTTTGTCTTTCTCTCCATAAATGTGCATTTCTGCCTAGGCACTGTCCTCCAGGAATGTTTTGCACATTTCTGAGGGACAGTGACTGCTGGCCCAAAAAATTGTGCAATGCAGTCATTGAGCTTGCAGCCTTTGCCAGCTGAGATTGCACATTACACAATTCCAGTAGTTAGCGGGTAGACTAGACTGTGTGTTGAACAGTTCTAGCAGTTAGCTAGTCTCCCAGTAGCCCAGACTGTGCCTTTCACAGTCTTGGCAGTCAGTCTCCCGACCTCCTAGTCGAAATTGCGCAACCTTCATGTTCAGTCACACAGGTATGTCGAAAGTTAGTTCTAAAGTTCATTTTGGTTTTTGACTGATAGATTGCTTGCCATGAGTGTTTCCATATCTCCAGGTATTGTAGGTGTTCATCTGCCTCTCAGCAGTGCAGGTACAATGGTTTCCAAGGGGGCAGAGTCGAAGACACCGTTTAGAGCACACCATGTTGTCTTGTTGGGGCCTAACCCAGGTTCAGAGTTAAGTAGCCAAACAAATCCTTGTACTACTGGCCCTTTCAGCAATAGTCCACGGAGCGCGGACTGAGGTCTCACCCGAAGTAGTATGGAAGGGTGCTAGAACCAGGTTTCCGCACCGTTGAGATGTCTGAGAGGCTCGACTGGTCCTTTGTTTGTTCCTGTGTGCAGGTGGATTTGCGCACCTTTCGTTCCTCGCGGCCTGATACCCTGCCTTCGCGTAGCCCTAACTAGGGGTTGTGCAGCGCTCTATGCTATTACCCGATATCTTATTTATTTTCCAGTATTAATTAAGCACCTTTGCCTACTTAAATGTCTTAAGTTCTACTTAACAATGCAAAACATTCATACAGGTTCGCGCAGTAAATAAATAGTATACTTGCAAATTAGATCCAATCATGCATTAAACCAGGAAACGATACACATAATTATAGCAAAAATTCTCTTTATTGATTCTTCCAACGGTTACAGACTCAACCTACCCTACGCGCTCCACTGCAAGGGTCCGCCCACTCAGCTGTGGACTACTAGGCCTCTGCGCACTTAGCTGCAAAGCCTTCTCCTACTCTACGACCCACAGACACGCTTTACACTTCGACTCAATCACTTAGACTTCTCATGCTTCTATTCCATTCCTCTTCTTCTATTCTACACTTAGAGCCTCACTCTATTTATAAAATCCCACGGTTTGCGAACCATGGGTAGGTCTATCCAAATGAAATTACATTACAAAAACTAGGGTGTACAACCTTGTGACTCTATTATACTTTCGTGCCCCGCACCCGTAATTCACGGATCATTTACAACAAGATTCAGTCAAAACTTGGACTTTAAGCCCCAAAACATGCCTTGGGGAGATTCCATGCACAACAGGCCCCCAACACAAACATCGCGACTCGCCCTTGAGTCACTTTGTTGGCGCGAAGATCTTTGCGCAGAGTCCCTCCAACTGTTCTTGAACTGCGGCAAGGTCAGCAACACACTAAGCTGCTGCTTACTGGATCTGCTACATACGTTGTTCCGAGACCTCTGTGTCGGAAGTGATTCTCTGCATTAATGTGTGCATCCCTTGCATTTGTGCGAGCTTGCCTTCAATTTCTGCGATGATGGTGAAGGCCTCGTCGATCCAAGGCTGAACGCGTGCCTTTAGGACTACTTCCTTGTGTCGTGTCGCGTTCACCTATTCTTTCAGTGCTTTAGCCTATTGCATTCGCGCGAGCCTCTGAGTGAGGGCCACTGTCTGCGAAGTTCCTTTGACGCTGTCATACTATTGTTGGAGTTCTCGCGCATCTGTCTCTAAGCATTGGATGTTGGGGTCCTCCTATAGATTTGTGAGGACCTCACATGATTCTTCCAACATGCTGGTGCAGTCTCGCACTACACTGCTAATTTCCTCCAATCCCGCTGTGATAGCGCTAGTGCACTGTTCTCTGACTTCTAGGGGGGTGGACGGTTGTGCCTTTAACTGCATCTCGGTGATATGAAGGTTCAACTCCAGCTGAACCTTTGTCATTTCTTCCCTCGCCTCATGTACCCCTGCTACTAACCTATGGATCCGCGCCTCTGCTGGCATGTTGCTAGGATGGCCAGCTCCGGGATGTTTTGGCAAGCGTTGTCTATTACCTGTACCAGTTGTTGATTCTATGACACCACTTCATCGTGCTACAAGCTCAATTGTTCCATATTTATTTTATGCTCGCTGAGGACTTGCAGTGCGTGACTCTCCCTAGCTCGCAGCTCTAAAGTTATCCCATCCTACAAGACATATAAGGTCTCTCGCGAGAGTGCATTTATGTTGATACCGAGACCCTTTAGTGCGCTAACCGTAGGTTTGTCGGCCTCATTCATTGTCACTAGTGCCCCTTCTGGTAGCATTATGGTATTTTCCATCCACACGCACAACATTTTCTCTACTGCCATTGAGCCGACTGTGAGGCTGGTCGAAAGGGTACTAGCTTGAGGAGGGCGAACCTACAACTCTTGCAGCTGCGCTCTAAGGGCCCCAAACATAATCTGGTTCTCCTGCATGAAATTCTAGAGGGCCTTAGAGGTGACATCGTGCACTGTCTCGCTGATGTCATGTAGATCACCCTCAGTTAGGGTGATCGGGTCAATCAAAAACTTCGATGCCTTGACCTTTTTACGCGACCCTGCCCGCTCAGTTGGGTGCTGGCGCTTTAACTGTGTTGACGCGGTTCATGGGTCTGCACCTTCCTCTTCTTCCTCTATTTCCTTCCCATGCGAAGGTGACAGTTGGCCCTCGCGCACCTTCAAGGCGGCCTCTTGTGCTGCTGCTGCTGCTGCTACGGCCTGTTCCTGCTGAAGTGTTGTCTATGCAGCGTCCCTCGCCACCCACACTTTTGTTGTCGCTGCTTCCTTCCTTCGCTTTTCGGCTAACTGTGCAATGCGCAGCTTGGCCTCGTCTTTCTTTCTTTGTGCCGCCGACTTCTCTATCTCTGCGATGTCTGGGGCGCGCCACTCTAGCGGCCATGCCTCTAGTAGGTTAAAAATGACGTCATCTGTGGCTACAAAGGGTAGCATTATCCACTGTTTGGTCAGGTCCTTGCGCGCTCTGATGTAAATGTTGTGGATGTCTGCTTTAAATTTTGCAAAACTCTACAGGATGTTGTAGATAGTGGGCGACAACCGCGACTTGCGGTTGATCTCCATTCTGAGGTTCATCTCCATGAACACCCAAAATATTTTATTGTCGTGGATCTTATTAACATCCTTTATGGCCTAGAGCGAAGCATACTTCGCGGCCTCTAGCAGGTCCCTGTCAATTATGGGGAATTGACTATCCTCTGGTAATTCCCCTGCCACGAGCACTATTGATAGCATAAGTCATGCATAGTGGAATGTTTTGCCCTATTCCCGAGCTTCGCTGCAATTCTCTAAAAAATCCTTACAAAGAAACTCAGACCAGTTAAACTGGATCCCCTCTGCGCACTGCTCATCCAGTGTGACCACTAGTGCGGGTACTTCGTCTGCGTGGCACTTGCGCATAACCTTACCAGCTAGTATTTGGGTTGCCACTTTCACTGCTTTGTTGCTGATGTTGGATATGGTGTAGCCTCTTTTCTTCTTTGCTAGCTTGTATTTTTTCTTCATGGCCTATACGATGGCCAAGTCACTTCTCTTCCCCTCTGGGATGTCCGCGGGGTCCTCTCCTTTACATGGAAGCTGGGAGATGCGGTGAATCAAGTCTGTCATGATGGAGATGGGCTCCTCCAGCCACAAACACCCATCATGCACTGGGCAAAGAAACTGCCTGATGATGAAAATGGTTATTGGGGCGCGGTAGAAATGTGGCACCGAGAGCACGTTCAGTAACCTAGCATTTTCCACTTCGTACAACCACTTTTGTGACTCTAATTCTGTAACCCTCACCGCGGTGTTCTATTTGGGCTTCATAAGGTGCCTGGTCTCAAGGTGAGGTAACTTCTCGTGGTCAGTGAGGTCCCAATCTTCAAATTATTGGCTTGGCACCCATCCCAGGTGCATGCCCTCAAACATAATGTTGTCTGGGAGGAGCGGGGTCTGGAGCAAGCTCTTGGTCTCGTCTAGGTCCTTGGGCACTTTAGCCTTCCCTTTTCGCGGGGGAACATAGGTGGGAAACTTTGTTGGGGGGTGCACAGGCTAAGTTTCCTCCTCCATGCCTTCATCCTCGTCTTCTGTGATGATTAGGTCCTCCAGGTCTTCCTCTTCTTCATCGGTCTCTATGGTGACGTCTTTCCCCTTCTCCTCCATTGACAGCTTGGTGCACAACGGGTTTCGCAGGGACACACGTATGGGAACCATCGCTTATTTATTGTTCTTGGGTCTTGGTGTGCACGGTGATTTCAGGGTTTTTGCCACAATCCTGGCACCTTCCGGAACCTCCCCCATAATCAAGGCCTACGCGGCCTCTTCGACAGTCATTTATGTTATCTCCATAACATATCTAGCTGTTGCCATCATATCTGTCCAGAAATCTAGCACTCGCGAACTCAGGGGCTCAATCAACGCTCGAGATACAACAATCAGGGCTTTGCTCAATAGCTCAATTCGCAAATGACCAAGTGTTGTTTGCTAGGAAACCCTTTGTAATTTATAGCACTTTTTGAATTTGAATTCGACTGTTTCCCTCAAATCCGGTTCATTAATGCTCCCTTGGCGGCATATTTTCCCAAATCTTGCCCATAAATCGCGTCTTAAATGCTTGCTTCCCACTCCATTTGGTCTCAAGTCGAGCATCCCATCATGAATAGTGACTTCAATGGTCACTTTTTGGTCAACTTGCGTGGCAGCGCAACCCCTCGTGCGTGGTCGCAGACCTTGTGACTCTTTGCTTTTGTGCACAGCTTCAACATTGCGTAGCTCCTGGGTAGTATAGATTATAGTCCCGCGCTCCCTTTTAACTGCTTGGAGTGCTAAGACTGTTCTTCCTTCGGCTAGTCAGGGGGTTGCAGCACCCGCAAAAAGTTTCATCTTGTCATCCATCATGTTTCCCAGAGAATACAAACCTTTTGTTTTTGCGGTCCGAGAAAATCTCCCTTTATCTCATCCTCCAGCTTCTTGACTTCCGCGTCCACTAGAGCGCTTTTCTTCCTCAAGCGTATCCTTTCTTCTTCAAGTTCTTGGAGTCTGAGATTTCCCTGTTGGATTTCTGCTTCCAAGGTTCCACGAACCATCGTATCTATCAGTGCTATCATGTGCGTTCTAAGTTCTCCAAGTACTATAGGGCTTACTATGGTTGCTTCATACTCCAGACTTGGCGGTGCCTGCGCGGTCAAGTTTTTGCACGCGGTCCTTAAGCCTAGAGAACTGCTGGTACGCATAGGTCCCAGACAGTCTGCTTCACATTGTGGACCTTGTTCAGCACTTCACGTGCTTTGTTAAAAGCTTTTGCATGGATATTCTTCTACGCACTTGGTATTTCCATATTTTGTGGTCCCAACTAGAGAGGTCGTTCGCACCATTGCTTTATCTGCACCTGCTTACCGATCATGTCTCCTATCGCAAGGTCGGTGTGCATTCATGCAAGTTTCGCACCATGTGCCTGTATTTTCCTAGATAGGTGGGTGTGCGGGCCGATTCGTCTGTCATAATTGTCTTTCAATTGCATATGAGGCTTCCCAAACCGCATGTGCATCATCCTTCTACATTCGCTCCAGTCCTCAAAACTTCTTTGGTGCATCCCCCACCATCTTGCGAGCGTAGCTCGTAGTACCCATTTTAGAGCATCGAAACACTGCTGTTCCAGTACTTCTTTTTCAAATTTGTTTAGGAAGTCATCCACCTCGCTCAACCCATCATACGTAGGTAGATATCTTACCTGTGTTGCCACGCAACGCAACGACCTTGTCATCATGTTACAGTTGAACGTGGTTACTTGTGTAACTGGTTCTGGCATCGTTCTATCTCCTCATCAGAATTTGATGTGTAGGAGCTTTCGCACTCCCAAGAGATTCAACCATCTGTGGTTGGATTTACCCAATCTTTCTCTCGCACAATTATTTTGTAAATACAGTCCAAGTCATCGTCGATGTCATAGTCGCACACTGGCCCTGTGTAGCGCTATCCTTCTGCAGGGTCTAAAGGTACCACTACGTGCAAAGAGTTTTTCTCAAAGATCATTTTGTGCTTCTTTAGATTTATCACTCCATTCATGCCAGTGGCCCAATCTATTCCCAATAGCACAGGGTAGGGATTGCTGTCATCAACAATCTCTATTACTTCGAAATCTGCCAGCATGTTATCTCGTTCGATGTCTACTATGATTCCCTGCAACCTCCCCATAGGTAGGATCTTTTGTTGGTTCGCCATTGGCAGTTGGATAGGAGACCATTGCAGCACAGGCATGCCCATGCGCTCCCATGTCTGCTTTGGCAAGACGTTTGCATCCAATCCTAGATCCAGAATGACGTGGTCCATCTCATATTCCCCAATTTGCACGGTCAATATCATCTCCCTTCGTGTTCGCATTGTGTGCTCCTGGCGCGGTCCCAACACATCTAGTTATGAGTTCTTGCAGCCCCTTTACAACCTTGCTGTCGCGCGGCGGCTTCATGCATGTCTCCAAGAACGTAGTGAGAATCAATAGGTCCATTTCCAACTCCAGTCTGTCTTTACTTTTTGACGTGGAGGCATCTGCGAAGCTCCTCTTAGCTTCCATGAAGGTCTCCTTAGCGCGCTCCAAATCAAATTCTGGTTCCTTTGTTGGGGCCTTACGAACCCAGGTACTTTCTTTAGGCTGCTTTCCTTTGTTATCCCCTATCGTAATACCACTCTAGATCATGATATTTACAATAGGGTCTTCCTCACACAGCTCAAACCTCATCATTTGTAGGTTGTGAGTCGGGGGAGGTTGGAGTGCTCCTTTATCGCTCAACCTCACTATTAGTGTTGGACAGTCCTCTGTCTCATGATCAAACAATGTACAATACAAGCATGATGGCCACGTTGAATTCATACAATCACGGGCATAATGTCCTGGCCCCCCGCAATTGTAACATATCAGCTGTCTGTGACCTCTTCCTAGTCCCCCTCCACCTCGGCCTCGTCCGCGCCCCTGAAATCCGGTGCATGCCATTCCTGTGTTCTGATCAAGGGCCTTTGTTTCAGCCTGAACACTGTAGGTAGGAGTTCGATCCATCATCAATTCGTAAATTCTACAGGTGCGCTCATCACGTCCTACTGGCTTGCAGAAATTATAGAACAACTGCTGGGAATTCTGCGTATACTTCTATAATAGATGGCAGTTATCTGTAGCATGTTTTCCTCCTATCTGAAAAATTGTGCACCATAACACAGACATTGCACTTGGTCCTGCTTGTGCCTCCGGTCTCAGTGGCATTGGCCTTCCTCTCGTAGGGTAATTCGCGAACACTAGGAAATGGTCCTTGTCGTGCCCCTGACCCTTGCATTTTACACACCATACCTCGTCGAACACCTCTAGGCGAGCCATCCTATCTTGTTTCAAACTCTACATCTCAAGACATAAGTTTTTCAACTGCGCGTGAATCTGCTGAACTCCCAGGTTAGGATCTTGTATCAGAGTCTCGTGCAATCTCATCGCGACCTCCAAAGCCTCAGCCTGAGTGGTTAGCCTTTGTTGCGACAACATGTTCTGTAGATGTGATGTTAACGATGCTACAAACCATTCGTGGTGTTGCCCATCTGTTAATGTCATGTTCGCTTCACGAATTGTGCACTTCAGTCTTTGATCCAACTCCCATGAGGTTTCGCCTGGTAGCATTGTGATTTCCTTGAATACAATAATTGAGTATGCCTCTGATTTTGGCCTACTAAATTATTTGTTTAGTGCAACTTGGATATCTGCTATCCTCACATTCGGATTTTCATTGGAATGCTTAATGTACCAGGTTAGCGCGCAATCTTGCAGAGCGCTGAGCAATGTTACCTTCTTTATATTATCGTCTGTGACACCCTGTGCTTCCCATTAAGCTTTTATCACAAACCAAAACTGGTCTGGATCTTCATTCCCTACTCCCTTGAACACTGGTAGCTTTATTGCGCTGGCCATAATGCTTCGCGGTGGTGGCGGAGGTGGTATGGGTGAAGATGGTGAAATTGGTGGTGGTGTGGGTGGGGGTGGTATGCGCGGAATTCTCCGCCTTATCCGACTGATCACACTTCTTGGCAAAACCTTCGCGAGCTCTTCTTCGCCCCTTCGTAGAGGTGAAATCAAGGGGCTAGTTTCTAGTTCTGTGCTACCTTCATTTATGTAGATTTTCCCACTCCGCGTAGCCCCAAACATCAATTTATTCGCATAACCCATTTTTCACACAGTAGCATTTTAATCCAAGTGATCAAATATTTAACGTACTTACCTCACGGTCCCTTGAGGAACCGTCATTCTGCCTCACTATAGCTGACTGAAGTATCTACCACAAATTCGGTGATAAATCCTCCTATGATTCGATCGAGCCAGTGATCGACAACACACGCGATATTATCTTTCGATGCTTCCAGTATGCACACCAATTGAGTCCACACAATAGGTTTGTTGATTTTACACCTTCCTTGGCTATTTGCTAGCTTCAGAATCCACTCATATAACTCAGTAGGGAAGGATGCAAAGAAAATTTCATGATCTCCGCATACAAGTAGCAATCTAACAACTCTTCCTTTGATAGTTGCGAATACCTGTTTTCCTGCATTGCGAACTCGTGAATCTTTCTATCCAACCACTCTTCAATTCCTTTCTTTGTCGGATTCCAGTGATACAACATCATAAATCTCTATGCAGATCCCGGTCCCGGCAACAGAACCATTTGTTGGCTTGTTGGGGCCTGACCCAGGTTCGTAGTTAAGTAGCCAAACAAATCCCTGTACTACTGGCCCTTTCGGCAACAGTCCACAGAGCGTGGACTAAGGTCTCACTCGAAGTAGTATGGGAGGGTGCTAGAACCAGGTTTCCGCACCCCTAAGATGTCTGAGAGGCTCAACTAGTCCTTTGTTTGTTCCTACACGCAGGTGGCTTCACGCACCTTCCTTTCCTCGTGGCTTGATACCCTGCCTTCGCACAGCCCTAACCAGGGGTTGTGCTACACTCTATGTTATTACACGAGATCTTATTTATCTTCCAGTAATAATTAAGCACCTTCGCCTACTTAAATGACTTAAGTTTTTATTTACAAAGAAAAAATCGAACTTTTTATGACTAGGATAAAAAGTTACATAGTATATGCCAAAGCATTCATTTTGCTCTATAATTTGTGAATCATAGAGCTCACTGGATGAATATTCAGTGCAGCTACAAACAAGTAGAGAAAGTTACTGAGAAAATGCACGGCCTCCTCGTATGAGGAAGATTTCGGGCCAGTTCCTGTCAGAGATGAGAGCAACATTGAGAAAAGAAGGGGCAAAAAATAAAAGCAAAATTTGAAACGACCACAGCGGGAACAGAGGAGCCAAACTTGGAGGATTAAAGCTCCCTCCCCTTTTTCTTCTCCACCTTTCGCCATTCTCCTTGTCCTGGGGTTATGGGAACAATTTGAAGTGGATTTTCTTCACCGGGTCGAGGATTTTCTTTGTCTGAATCTGAGGTATCTGATGAATGCTGCCTTTTGGTTCCACTAATTTCCATTGAATTTGGATTTTTCCCAGATTGTGATTCCTTGGTCTCTTGTATAGAAGTATTTTGTGTTTCTATTGGGATACTTTCATTTGGACCAGGGTCTTCCTCTTCATCCTCTTCCCAATCTGAATGGCTGAATTTCCATCCTTTTTGTTGACTACCGGTTCTCTTCTTTCTGTGGTTGTTCTTTTTATATTCCGGACAAGCGTTTTGGAGATGTCTAGTTTGCCAACATATTCTGCATCTGAAAGCTGTATTTTCATAGTCTAAAGACTGCATCTAGCTGCTGTCTTTATGTTTCAGTTTTATGCTTCTCGGTAATCCTTTACTGAGATCTACTTCCACGCATATGTGTGCAAAAGTAAAATTCTTTCCTTTATTCTTTGTGTATCCATTTTGATATATCTACCTATGGCGTTGCCTATACTTTTGCCAACACCTTTTGATCCCAAAAATGGATAGGGAGGTTGTGAAGACGAACCCATACTAGCATCTTAGACATGACGAAAGTGTTTGCATCAAAATCTGGGAACCATGGAGTGATGAAAAGACTCGAAGATCCCCATAACCAAGGTCCTTCCTGGATCACAAGATCTCTGACTTCTGGGGATTGAAATTTGACTATAAAAAACCCCTTTGAGCAGAGGTGGATCTCATAGTCTAGAGACCATTTCGTGAGAATCCAATGAAACAGATCAAATGGTTTGGGCCAAAATCCGTTAAAATGACAAATGATAGCTTGCTTTTCATAGCTATTACATACCTTCTCTGCTTCTGCTATTTCAATTGTTAGTTCTGGAGTGTGCTGCAGTTGCTCCACTATGTATGGGTTTGGTTCTGATCCAACCTGTTTCGGATCTGTTGGAGAAACTTTCCCTCCTTGTAAAATATGCTTGTAAGATGTTCTATCACCTCTATGCTGCTGGAGTGGCTCTGGGATGTGGGTTGATTTAGATCCGCTGCCTCCTACTATTGATTTGCCAGATGCTGCACCTCCTTGTAGTCTCAGATTGAGGATGATTGTAGATCCTGGCTTTATATTGTAATCCTTTATGGATCGGAGGTCTTGAAGAGATCTGCCCCCTGTTAATAGGTGTTGCTTGCCAGCCGAGTAGCCGATCTTATTTGCAATGTTGTATTTCAGATCTCTTACACTGTCTATAGCTGAAACCCATATCAATGTTGAGTTCCCCTTGGGCATTCTAACGAAAATTTGGAAGTGGTCATTTAATTCCAAATCTGCCCCATTTGCCAGATTCGACTGGATCAGATCTGCATTAGGTCTGTGGAGCCAAACTTGGTCACAACGCCAGATTCCTTTCCACCAGAGTGCTAGCATTGGGAAGATGTCATGCTTTCTGGCTGCCCCTTTGGATCCCACTAAGAACTGATTCCTGATTATCGAAGGCCCGATGCAGCCGATCACTGACTTGATCATATGAACTAGGCTCTGGAATGGCCATTCCTTGAGGATCCAAGCCATGTCAGACCAATGAGAAGATAAATCCATGGCAAGAAAAGTAGATCTGATTCTAGATCCTGCCTCCAACGTTGCCCGTGGCTCGAGATCTGTTCTCCCAGTAGCATAGAGACTTTGATCTCATCCTGGGAGTCTCCCTTCCTCCGCTTGCAGGTATTCGGCATCAGTGATCGCCTTGGAGAAATTGCCAATATTGTTCTGTGTTCTCCTTTCAAGACAGTTCTTGGGTGCCTGCACCCTCATCTTTCCCATGATGTAGCCATCTAAGTCCCTGCGAGGCGATTCGAGCTAGGGGCTAATGGGTTTGCCGAGAGAGTCCTTGATGAAGGGTTTCCTTACTATGACCTGCTGCATTTTTGGTTCACGTGGGATCAAAACCTCCGAGAGCCACAAAGCCTGTACATATCTTAAATGTCTTAAGTTATACTTAACAATGCAAAACATTCATACAAGTTCGCATAGTAAATAAACAATATACTTGCAAATTAGATCCAATCATGCATTAAACCAGGAAACGATACACAGAATTATAGCAAAACTTCTCTTTATTGATTCTTCCAATAGTTATAGATTCGACCTACCCTGCGCACTTAGTTGCAGGGGTCCGCGCACTCAGTTGTGGACTACTAGTCCTTTGTGCACTTAGCTGCAAAACCTTCTCCTACTCTACGACCCAGAGACACGCTTTACACTTCGACTCAATCACTTAGACTTCTCATGCTTCTATTCCATTCCTCTTGTTCTATTCTACACTTAGATCCTCACTTTATTTATACAATCCCATGGTCCGCGGACCATGGGTAGGTTTATCCAACCGACATTACATTACAAAAACTAGGGTGGACAACCCTATGACTCTATTATACTTTTGTGCCCTGCGCCCACAATTCATGGGGCTTTTGCAAAGAGATTCGGTCAAAAATTGGGCTTTAATCCCCAAAAAATGCCTTGGGGGGATACCATTCCCAAAACACCAGGATATGCAATCGATCAAATGTCTACGAGCTTTCCTACTCATGAAGATACCAAGTTGTTCGTAGACAAGAACATCAAGATATCATAGCGAGCAACATCATGAACAACAACTAAAGGCAACATACTGAACACAACGAATGTAGTTAACAGAGTGAATGCAATGAACACAGCGATTGCAACGAACACAACAAATGCATCGAACACAACTAACACAACGAATGTAAGAGCAATGTTGTCGACAACACAGAGGCGAAACAAAGTTGCAAGATCAAGAAGATCCACTGATGATGAAAGAAACTATGGAGACTCAAGCTATGAAGTGACAACACGACATGAAGATCACACGAAGACAGATAACAGAACAAATAAGGAGTTGCATGTGCTGAAGCAACAAATCAAGGAAGAACATGAAGTTGCACAAACAGATGAATGAGTTGCAGCAGGACAGGAATAATAGTGGGCATAAAATGCACTCACGGATGAAACTACTCCCATACAATTTAAAGATCCATCCCAGCAATTGGCATGGAGTAGACATGTTGAGCAGTTTTGTTGATCGCATGCAAGGGATTCAACAACATGCATGTCATTATGCATGCACATGCAATCCAACCCATTCAGCACACTCACCAACACGAAGACAAGAAGCAAGTCCAATTGGAGCTGAACATGTACTTTAGCAAGTTGATGCACATGACCACTATCACACACTTGACAATCAACACGGACACTATGCATCAGTGTGTTTCTGGTTCAGCCGCACCCAAGAAGACCATGCACATGTTATCAGACGAGTTGGATGAAGGAGCCGAACCAATGCACCTATTGCAACAGAGGCAAGAGTTCACTTCAACAATATGTCACCATGAGGTGCATGCACACCATCATGGATGACCAAGCTTGGCATCAGCTCACCACCTTCACCATCACAAGCATGCCAAAGAGTTGGTTTCATCACAATGGACCAAGTGTCAGTGATGTCTTGCATGGCTTGCTCAAGCCATGTTATCTCACATGAGTACATGTGCATTGTAATGTAATGTCATGTCAAGTGTCAATAGTTGGATGTAACAGTCATAGAGTAAATGAAGAGTCATGAGGGTAAATGAAATTTCACAAAGGGGAATGTCAAGGATCACCCCACCCTTTGCTATAAATAATCCATCATAACTCATTGTAAGGGCTTTTGATCAACCAACCTTCTGATAAGACTATCTTGGAGAAAGCCTGGACAATATTGTAATGCACCTTAGCTTCACCACTGCACGAAGCTAGTTAATCTCTTTGGAGGAGCAAGTGGATGTGGCTGTAACGTTCCACTATTGGGGCTAGCAGGTTTACATGGATGTATTGTATGATTGTGACTTACACTTCTTTATATAATAAGAGCCAACACATTTTCATGCATATGTTGTTATTGTAGTTGGACTTTTTTGGTTGCTTAGCAATGTATGTTGTTTAAATTACGTAGTTGTGTATGAACTACTTTGTATGAAATTATATGAATCTTGTTGCATATTTGTTGTTGGTTTAACCATCACTTTGGATTGCCGGCTGACCTGCTTTCTAGCTTGTGATATATCTTCGCTCGTGTGTTCCCTTCCTAGCTGAGTACTGTTACAGGTTGCCAAGGGTGCACTCATCTCAACCTCCCATGTTTTAGAACCTCCCTTACACCTTCCTTAACTCACTGCAGCGGTCACACCCTTGTTACCAATAGAGTTATCTTACTTGCCTCTGTGTGACATCGTGGTCAAGGCACTGCTTTATGACCCACTGTTGGGACTCCTACACCAAACGATCTGAAGTCTAATTGGGAATTCTTATTGTGGAGATCCCCTTAACATGTTGGCAGGTCCAGCGCCATCAACAAGAGGGAAGCAAGCCTTCTTGATGATTATTTGATGAACTTAATGAATTATTGCATAGATATGCATTGATGGCCTACAAGTACTATGCTTACAAAGTGTTTATATACAAGATTATCATACGTATTGGGCAAGTTTGAATAGGGATTGAGTCAAGAACAATGAAATAAGACTCCAACAGGAAGCTCTAGAAGTTCTGGGTAGTTTTGGGTAGTTGGCCTATAGGCTAGCCCTGAAATCTGAAATTGGGCTTCTAGCCGCACTCTCAAATCCTGGAAATTTTGACTATAGCTGCATGGAGGGTGAGTTAAGTGTGTGGTTGGAGCCTTCTGACCGCATGAACAGGTCTGCATGCATGCAACTGGGCTATGAAGCGAGTCAAAGAGGGTAGTTCCAGTCCAGGAAAAGTTGATCAGTGGATATTGTCTAACATCTAGGTGATTAGGTGTTCTTGGAGGTTGTTGTAAAGTATAAATATAGTAGACCCCAATTCCATAATTGGAACTTGGTTGTTGGGTCATGCATAGTAACTCTTAGCTCATGTTTACCCTAGAGATCTTGTAAGAGCGGGTACATGTGGGGTGGGGTCTTACAATTGGTGTGGTCTAAAAAGCACAACTTTATAGTGTATTTATTAAGATGAACACTCTAATGTCAATGCAGAAGCTTAAAATGCCATATATAAATAGGCACAAAGGAGACAATGTGTTTCATTCAAAGAGGCATTTCATGGTGTTTTACTCAATTTTAATGCACCAAATTTAAAATTTAAGATTGAATAAAGATTACAAATTGTAATTTCGCACATATTATATATTTTATACCTACATTTTCCTATCGAGGTTTGTATATAAAGCAAGGATGACCACATCAATAATGAATGTTTGGCAGGTCAAGGGGTGAGGAGAAGGACTTATTTATTAAGACTCACCTCCTTTCAAGGGGTGTTGGCCTACTAAAGTTTTCTTAGGATGCTAAATCCTTTGAGGGAACATTGAGTTATTGTCTGAGTTGTTCCATCTATGATATTATGGCATATATATTCAAATTTGGTCTTATTCTTACTAACCTAAAGAGGAGGATGTTTATTTCATCACTAACTTATTTGGGGGCCGGGGGGGGAGGGGGGGTTCCCCTTTTCTCAATGTTTCACCTAGTGTTGCAAAGGAGAGTTAGCTAGCATATTGATCCAATTGGATATTGGTGGTCACCTGCCAAGTCCACTTGGACCCCCACCATTGTTTCTTTCAGCTTTTCAGTTTCCTTAATTGTAGCACAGTTTACTATTTTTAGTAGTTTTTCGGGTCCTGAACTTTTGGAGCCGTTTTGAGGCCCTAAACGATGTTTTATGGGGGAACTGGGAGCAACATGGGTCCATGGGCTAATGTTTCTCTTCCCAAAGTTGTAGTTCTTGGATAGATATTTCTAACAAGATATTTTGCGCGTTAAACAAAGATCGTATGCCAAAGTTACGAACCCGGGAAGCTGATGTACCAATTTACCTAAACGGGACCCACAGTTTGGCGTTTCATCTTCTAGGGTTAGGTTTTTGGATATTTAGGGTTTTCCATTGTTTCTCAACAATAAATATGCCTTTGAGCCTCATTGTAACACAGTTCATAGGCATGTAGCCGCCACATCTCTTCTGAGAGATAAGCTATCATCGCCCTAGCTGGTTTATTTCCATTTCTGTTTGTAAGCATATTTCAGTATTTTATAGTAATGAAATGAAGTATTATTTCTGTTGCATCTTTGTATTTATGGTTATCTCCGTAATTTGTTGCATTCTTGTTTAAATCCGGATCAGTGGTATTAGAGCGGTTTGCTTTTTCTCTGTTTTTCTTTGCATGTACCCAACGAGGTTGGGATATAAGGAGTTAGGGCTTGAACTGGTCAAACCTTTGCAAGACTAGCCTCGTAAATCTTGATGGCCTCCCATGGCGGATGAAAAGAAAGACAAGGGGTTAAGAGATCCTATCAAAATCTTGCTCGAAGAAGCCCTTGAGCGACAAAGGAACGCGATGATGGACAAATTTTCCCAAATCCTTCAACGGCTACCCAGAGGCAACGCATCGGCTTCCAACAATTACTGTGGAAATGCCACACCCTTTAAAGTACAAGTTAATTTTGAAATCCCCATCTTCGAGGTCAAATAGACGCAAATGTTGTAGATAAATGGTTAAATATGTTAGAATGGTATTTTTCTATTCATGATTTTTCGAGTCGGGAAAAGATTATTTTCACTCTTCTCAAAGTAGCCTCCCACGTCAAGGACTATTGGGAAACCTACTACGAGCAGAAGGATGAAATTAAGGGCTCACTATTTTCAGCCGCACCCATTTGGAATTAATTCCGGACTGCCATAAAGGAGCAGTACTACCCTGTAGGAAGCTATGAGGATCAATACATAAACTGGACCACGCTACGGTAGGGAAGGGACCAAGATGTGCCAGAGTTTACCAATATTTTCCATACTCTTCGCACAAATTTGGGTATCAAGGATTCAGAGCAGAATTTGGTACTCAAATACCACAGCTTCCTGCATAAGTACATCTAGGAAGAAAACATCTCCTCGCTCGGCACGACATACCGATACGCCGTTAAGGTCAAGCAAATTTTTAAACAGAAGAAGTGAGACATTGGATCTGCAAATCTGAAGCAAGGGAAAGGTGCCCCTGAACTGTAAAACAAAGGACAAAGGCAAGGTGGGGTGACCCAAGACAACCCGCCAAAGCTGCAAGTAAAGAACAACATCGCGAAGCCAAAAAAGGACACGGGAAAGTGGTGTGAGTTCCATACGAGCTCCACTCACAACACAAGTGAGTGTTGGGCCAAGCAGTCACTGGTGGCCGAGCTAAGGGTTTCAAAATAAAATGCATGTTTCAACTCTGAGTCAGAACCCGATAAGGGGAATGATAAAGGGAAACAGATTATCAATGAGGAGCCCAACGCCACCGTTGCCACCACGAAGATCAGGAGGAGGAACCTGAAGACCCACAGGAGGAGGAGTGTCTCTTCCACTCCCAAATGTGGGTAAAGGGCTCCTTGCTATACTTCATTATCGACAGTGGGAGCCAAAAGAACCTCATTTCAGTAGAGGTCGTGAAGCGGCTGGGCTTACTGACCACAACACATCCACAATCGTACACCATCAGGTGGCTTAAGCAAGGACGGGATCTTCGCGTAAGCCAGTAGTGCTGCCTTCCATACAACATCAAGCCCTTCACAGATGAGGTATTGTGTGACGTTGCTCCCCTTGATGTTTGTGATGTATTATTAGGACAACCATACTTGTGGAAGCGACATGTTGTGTATGAATTAAGGCCCCGTGTTGTTATTGTTGCTTTGGGAAATAAGTTGTACAGGGTACTAGAGGTAGCATCGCCTACCGCCATCTCTTTGGTTACTGCAAAACAATGCAGTAAGCTCATTTCCAAAACATGGAAATTTGTTTTCTTGATGATATGCCCTTAAGCAAAGAAGAAGATGGTGGCCACGAGCTCGACACAAGGCCCCTTCGCATGACAACTACATATGGACAAGGTCATGGAGGAGTACGAGGACATATTCACCTCCCCCGCAGGGGTTCCTCTACACTGTTAGGTCAGGCACTCCGTCGATATGACCCCAGGTGCACCACTACCCAATGGACCAATCTATCAGCGCTCCGTTCTAGAGAACAATGAAATCAAGAGGTACATTCAGGAGTTGTTGCAGAAAGGTCACATCCGTCCGAGTTCATTGCCTTGTGGGAGCCCGATCGTGTTGGTACAAAAGAAGGATGGGACTTGGAGACTCTGTATTGACTATCGGGTGCTGAACAAGATCATTGTCTCTAATAGGTACCTGATGCTGTTAACACCTAAATCTGCCTTAGGTTGAAGGAAGGCAAAATTCAGGGTAACCACAAACCACGCTCAGTCTGGTAGCTAGCCCTACTAGAACAGGAGAGGGCTCTCTCCGGGTCACACTTAGTAAAAATACACAATAAAGTCTGAGATGACTCAAAATGAAATACTGATTTTAGGCTAGTAAATAAATGTGGAAAAGGCGATTTTTGAATTACTGAGTTTTCTGGGTTGTAAGGGACCAAAGGAACACTTGAGCTGGGAAATTAAATGAAGGACACAGAATATTTCGTGAGGCAAGATAGGCAGGAGATTTAGCAGTGAGATTGAAATAATATGGAATGGAAATACTGTTAAGAGGTTGAAATGGCATAGCAAATGAATCCTTTTCAAACAGAAGAATAAACATACAACATGAATACCTTACCGAGGCAGAGTAGTGAACTGGATTCCGCCTTTCTTACTTTAAAGCATTCAACTGGAAATGGTTATGAATGGACTGTATGAAACATAACAAATACACACATGAAACAGAAAGAAGAAACATCTGCTAAACATCATACCACATGAATCTCATGAATCAGAGCTACATCATTTTATTAATTCCCTGGCCAAAATGTGTAGTGCAGAGCTGAGTTTTCTCTCCTACTGCTCCCAGAAATTCCAACCAACCCTTTGCAAATGGTTGTTCATACAATAAATAGAATTTTCCATTAGGAAATGGAATGACCCAAAGTTGGGGAGTTTTTCAAATCAATACAAACTGGAAATGGAAAGCCAACCATTAGTGACAGGAGTAGCGTTACAAAAATGACAAAACTGTAGCGTAGATTGGTGGGTGACTGCTCGCCTTCATTTTGCCACTTGGATAGAAGCCAACCTTTAGTGAAAATAATTTTTAAACTTTTCCTTAGGTGCCAGGAAAAATGTAGTGTAAATGAGCGGGCCCACTTGGAGAAAATCGTGAATCGAAATTTCGCGGAGCGGAAGTGATTTTGGCCTTTGGGTCTCTGTGCGTCGCGCCCAAAACTGTATGTGTCGCACCACTTTGGAGGCGATTTTGAGGTACTTTATGAAGTCCAAATTGTGGCCAAGTGTGCTTGTTAGAAAGCCCTACCTGTCTACTTTCCAACCCAAGTGGAATTTTTGAATTTGGTGCTCATTTTCCCCTCCAAAACTTCAATCTCCCAAGACTGCTTCCTGTGTGTCCAAATAGGGGCAGAGAGGTCATTTTTTGGGTAATTTTAACCTCCTGAGGACTCAAAACTTGCCCAAAGTTCTTGGCCATGCACTAGCAGTCATGAATTTTCATGCTGAATCCAAAAATGTAAACCTTTCATGATTTGGATCTCCCTATCATAAGCGCCGCGCCACTGAAAAACCTTGTTTTTTGTACCAAAATTTGTCAAAATGCCAAAAATGCCCCAAATTTCTTGAAATTTGGGGTGGAGCTTCTCCATCAAGTGTCATGCTGAGATAAAGAGGCTTTGGCCAATATCTGAAGATGATCATGCTCCCTTTGCCTCTTTTGCTTCCTTATTGCCTTCTTTAGTTTTGCCTTTAAATTCCTTATTCGTGCCTTGCAAACACGATTGCGTGTCCAATAATTGTTTTTCATGTGCCTGAGCATGTACTTATCCTTGTTTTCTTTTTCCAATAGCTCCTCTAAGTGGATGTTGATCCTCTTGAGCCAATTCTCTCGATCAGCCTCTATCTCCTGCTGAATGGGTGTCTTCTCATTTAGGCTTCTTTGGGCAGCCTGCTGGTCTTCACGGATGTATTGCCACCTCTATGAGGCCTCCTGGGTGCATGTACCTTTGTTGGCGAATCGTTGTGTGTCTCTTCTTCATGATCATATGACGGATCAGATGTCATGTCTGCTGGTGGAAAACTATCTTAGACAAATAGGTGTTTTAATGTCCACTGTCTTGGAATGCCTTTGATGATGTGCTTGACCTTTGTCACCAAGAGAAAATAATGACATGAGGGACAGTAAGGGGAGGGAAGAATAGTGAGGGATTAGGGAATATTAGGAGAGATTTGCTTGGAAAATATAGGAGGGTTTGAGGGGTTTTATGTGTGGGATAGGGTTTAGGGTTTCACCTTTGAAAGTTTTGGGAAAGGGAATTTATGATAGGGGTTTAGTAACTTTAGGGGATGGGGAACAATGGAGTTAAGGAACAAAAGTAATTAAGGACAAGAGAAATAATTGAAAAGAGTAACCTCGGTCGCGAACAAGTTTTGAAACCCTAGGCAGCAGTTCACATGTGAGAAACTCAAAATGAAAGGGTTTGAATTTTTGTTTAAATCATTAGCATCCATAAACCACCATACCCTAGGACAAACTTGGATGAAACACAAAAATGGAGGCTTTACCTACTTGTGGAATGAATAATTTGCAATTTGGAGGAAGATTTCAATGAAATTCAGGCCTTTTAGCCCGGTGCGCCGCGCCTCCCATGTGCGCCGCGCCAGTGTAAATTTACACTGGAAAATTTCTCCCAGTGCGCCGCGCTCCCTCTGTGCGCTGCACCTTTTTACAGGAGCCTTTTGGAGGCCTTCTCGGTGTCCAAATTGGGTGCAGGATAGCTTGTTGGAAATATCTTTGAGTATAATTTCCAACCCAATCAGAATTTTTCAATTTGGAGTTCATTTTCCCTGTCAAAAATCAAATCTCCCAAGACTGGTCAAAATGTGCCAAATGAGGCTGCCTCAAGGCAGAGTGCTGTTACAGTCAACTTTGAAAGGTGTTACTCAACTCCAAATTAAGCTCATGATAGCTCATTGGAAATATATTTGTGTCTAATTAGCATTTTACTCATCAAGCAAGTCATTTGGCTAACAAAGCTAGGAGAAAACTTGATTTTCCCAAGGTCACTTTATAGGTGCATCAATCCTCTCGAGGCAATTGTAGTTTTGACATTTCTCTAAAACCATGACACCTGTGTAAAACGTGAAGGAGGTTTTTCTTCCTTGGCTTATTTTGGACAAAAACCTCTCTCAGTTTTCCAAAATTCATCTTTTCTTGCTCAGAAACATCATTTGAGTGAATTATTGAACCTTCCTCTGGCCTGCAAGTATTATAATAGCACTTTGAGAACAACAATTTGCAAACCCTAGACCTACTAACTCTTTGCTGACCAAGAGATTAGAACAGAACTGTAAATTACCTTTAAAATGATTTGACAAACAGACCTAGACTAGCAGGATAAGGCATGAGGGGAAATGACTGATAAGACCCTTCAGTCAGATTATGGCATGCCCCTAGCGTAATGCAGCTGAGTGAATGGAGCGAGACTCCTAAAAATGAAATGCAGAAAGAGTTTTGATATCTGACGAAGGACTGACAAGACCGACTCTAACATTGGCTCCAATAGGGATGGTAGCTCTAGCTCTTTGGAGGTGCCAAGAACTGCATATCTTTGGGAGAGCAGACAGTGCCTTCGTCCATTGGGCTATGGAGTCAAAACAAGGAAACTGACATTATGTAGACAGACTCTAATTGAAGACTCAAACTGAAAACCATAATAAAACCAGACATGACTAAATCCTAACTAACAAACTGGAAATATGCTCATATTTGAGCTTATTCAATAAACCTACCCTATTTACTCTTTCCACCACCCGGTCAAGTGAGATGGAACAGCCAATGCAACCAGGTAAGCATTATGGCTGATATTTGATTTCTTCCCAAATGCTTTCTGATGCACCAGAAAAGGGAAGAATCGAAAGGAAACTCCCATGGAAACTTGGAATCAAGCTCACTGCTGACAAACTTGCAAAGCATGAATTGGCTGGATGACTTCAAGAATACCGCAAAAGGATCTTCATAAGCATCGCCATTGATTTCCATTAACACATTACTGCTCTGGTCCAAGTAATCTTCATAGCTGGATATTAAACTTTTCCTCACATCTGCACTGTCTTTCTCTGATGATAGCAGCAAGTGGTCAAAAGGATCCTGAATTTCGTGAAGAACCAAACTCTGTTGTTGATTCCAAATAGAATCAAAGCCTCCTTTATCAATCTCCTCATATGACTGCAAACTTTGGTATGGGCTATGAAATGAACAATCTGTTAAACAAGATAATGAAGGTGACCCTTGAAACATACGATTATCAACATTCTCTTTTGTCACATGGTTAGCTAATGAAGGAGAATTTTTACAACAAACAAAATCTAACACATGAGCAAAAGGATCATCAAAAAATTGAGGAGACTGCTGCGATGTATCTATTGAAACTGTATGACATCCTATTGGCTGTTCATCTTTTTCTTTAGAGATATTACGAAGATTCTGCCTTATAAAATGAAATGCTTCGTAACACAAGGGTATAGAATCCTCTTTCATCATTAAATCATGTATTTCGATTGCCTCAACTTCATCTGTAATCTGACCTTGAATTGTGTTTGGTGGCTGCAAATCTGGTTCTGTATCCAACATGATTTCATCAATCATTTCAGGGGAAGATTTCTTATTAACGACCTGCTCAAAAATTTCGCCATCTGTCTCATCCTCAACATTAAAACTGAGAGATTGTTGATTTCCTACAAGCTTTTCATTTGAAGATTTACTATGCAATTTACCCCGCAAAAACTAAAATGATTCAAACAGAAAGGTAAGGAATCTTCTTGTATCGTTTGATCATATATGCCAGCTTCTATGCCTTCATGTGCAACCTGACTATTAATGGCATTTGGGGGCTGGAATTGTGAATATAAGAAGTCTGGAACAAAATTTTCATCGCCCTCAAGAGGATCCAAATCAAGATTTATCGATAGCTGATGTCTGATTGCATGGAAATTATCTATGATGAATTGACATGAATCAAAGCACAAAGGCAAAGATCCTTCACTTACTTCAAAATCTGCTGCACTTTCCTCATCGTTTCCATAGCTGATATGCATTGGTTGATCACTGTGCTCGAGTTGCTGTAAGCGAACTTCCTCATCCCACAAACTAGCTGCTGATTTGTCTGCAAGATTAGCTTCTGTTTGGAGAGCATAATCATCATCATATTGATCAAACTGAGGCAAATCGTAAGTATAAAACACATCATCAAGAATACATGTCATATCAACAGGTCTTTCTTCTCCAAGATGATCTACAAAACAATCCTTATGACTACTGAGATAAGAAACAAAATGTTTTGGATCAACCACTTGTTCATGAACGTCATTTTCATCTTTTGCAGTCATTTTCCTCATCATCTCTTCTACTGCACTCACCAAAATGTCAAGCTTTTCCTCTGAAGGTGTAGTTTTCTCTGGATCCACGTTTTTCATCTCTTCTTGTTTCAACCTTGCCCTTCTGATCAACAAATGAGCCTCTCCATTTACTGCATTGTTTTGCATCTCTTCAAGTGTTGTGACATTCTTTTCTCTTAGCTGAAACTCCATTTCCGGATCAAAGGCACCCGGGTAGTGCAAGAGAGCAGATCCAGGAGGGGGTCTTATATCAACCGGCATTGAATAATAAACTTGATTAAATCTAGCTGAAAACTGTTGTACTGTCTCCCCTAGCAGTCTTTTCAGCTGATTATACTCTTCTACGATAAGGAAAAGGTTTTGTTCGATCCTCCACCTGTCAAGAAAAAATTTGATGAACTGTTGTAAATCTGTGATGCTCCCATTAGGGAGGGCTTTGAACCAACTCTTGACTTTGCCTTGCAAAGAAAGAGCAAAAAGCCTTACACTGATATCTTCTTCATCAATTTCAAAAAGGTCTAGAAAAGTCTCAACATTCTGCACATGTTGCTCAGCATTGACATTCTTACATTCACCATCAAATCTTGGCAAGTATAGATCATAGTTTTTGGGGAAAGCATGAAGAACATAAGGTAAAACAAGAGGTTTATACCTATCTAGGATTATAACAACTGTAGGAATATGTACAAGAGCTATGGCATCAGTTTTGTTTTCTTTAGGCTCGTCACTTTGCAGAGAATCATCATAAGATGTAGGAAAAGTAAGGAGGCCAGGATCAAAGGGAAACTTAGTATTTACACTTTTTGAATGGGTCGATTGAAGATTTTGATCACCTTTATCATACAACAAGTTCTGAAAAACTTTTAGGACAACTTCAAGAACAACAAAGAAGTAATTCACAAGAAAGCAGAGTAGGTCCTAAATACCGTTCCACTTTGGATACCCGAGATTTGTGTAAGATCTTTCCATTTTCGCAGAGAAAGAGTTAGTCCTCCAGTGGAGTCACCATGAAGCACCGATTGCTGGGCTCTTCAATGAATGGAGTCGCCAGGTGAATGATTTCAGCCGTCTTCTGTTTGATCGTTGTCCACCATCAACCATCAAATCTGAACTTGAGATATGTCCTGGTGCAAGACAATCTACAAGAAAACCATTTTGTTCCCCAGTGGAGTCGCCACTATGTTAGCACCTAAATCTGCCTTAGGTTGAAGGAAGGCAAAATTCAGGGTAACCAAAAACCATGCTCAGTCTGGTAGCTAGCCCTACCAGAACAGGAGAGGACTCTCTCCGGGTCACACTCAGTAAAAATACACAATAAAGTCTGAGATGAATCAAAATGAAATACTGATTTTAGGCTAGTAACTAAATTTGGAAAAGGCGATTTGAATGACTGAATTTTCTGGGCTGTAAGGGACCAAAGGAACACCTGAGCTGGGAAATTAAATCAAGGACAAAGAATATTTCGTGAGGCAAGATAGGCATGAGGTTTAGCAGTGAGATTGAAGTAATATGGAATGGAAAGATTGTTAAGAGGTTGAAAAGGGCATAGCAAATGAATCCTTTTCAAACAGAAGAATAAACATACAACATGAATACCTTACCGAGGCAGAGCAGTGAACTGGGTTCCGCCTTTCTTACTTTAAAGAATTCAACTGGAAATGGTTATGAATGGACTGTATAAAACATAACAAATACACACATGAAATAGAAAGAAGAAACATCTGCTAAACATCATACCACATGAATCTCATGAATCAGAGCTGCATCATTTTATTAATTCCCTGACCAAAATGTGCAGTGCAGAGCTGCGTTTTCTCTCCCACTGCTCCCAGAAATTCCTACCAACCCTTTGCAAATGGTTGTTCATACAATAAATAGACTTTGCCATTAGGAAATGGAACGACCCAAAGTTGGAGAGTTTTTCAAATCATTACAAACTGGAAATGGAAAGCCAACCATTAGTGGCAGGTGCAGCGTTACAAAAATGACAAAACTGTAGTGTAGATTTGTGGGTGACTGCTCGCCTTCCTTTTGCCACTTGGATAGAAGCCAACCTTTAGTGAAAATACTTTTTAAACTTTGCCTTAGGTGCCAGGAAAAATGTAGTGTAAATGAGCGGGCCCACTTGGAGAAAATCGCGAATCGAAATTTTGCGGAGTGGAAGTGACTTTGGCCTTTGGGTCTCTATGCGCCGCGCCCAAAATTGTATGCGTCACACCAATTTGGAGGTGATTTTGAGGTACTTTCTGAAGTCCAAATTGTGCCCAAGTGTGCTTGTTAGAAAGCCCTACCTATCTACTTTCCAACCCAAGTCGACTTTCTGAATTTGGTTCTCATTTGCCCCTCCAAAACTTCAATCTCCCAAGATTGCTTCCTGTGTGTCCAAATAGGGGCAAAGAGGTCATTTTTTGGGTGTTTTTGACCTCCTGAGGACTCAAAACTTGCCCAAAATTCTTGGCCATGCACCAGCAGTCATGATTTTTCATGCTGAATCCAAAAATGTAAACCTTTCGTGATTTGGAGCTCCCTATCATAAGCGCCGCGCCACTGGGAGAAAAACCCTGTTTTTTGTACCAAAATTTGTCAAAATGCCAAAAATGCCCCAAATTTATTGAAATTTGGGGTGGAGCTTCTCCATCAAGTGTCATCCCAAGCTAAAGAGGCTTTGGCCAATATCGAAAGACGATCATGCTCCCTTTGCCTCTTTTGCTTCCTTATTGCCTTCTTTAGTTTTGCCTTTAAATTCCTTATTCGTGCCTTGCAAACATGATTGCGTGTCCAATAATGGTTTTTCATGTGCCTGAGCATGTACTTGTCCTTGTTTGATTTCACCAATAGCTCCTCTAAGTGGATGTTGATCCTCTCGAGCCAATTCTCTCGATCAACCTCTATCTCCTGCTGAATGGGTGTCTTCTCATTTAGGCTTCGTTGGGCAGCCTGCTAGTCTTCATGGATGTATTGCCACCTCTATGAGGCCTCCTAGGTGCATGTACCTTTGTTGGTGAATCACTATGTGTATCTTCTTCATGATCATATGATGGATCAGATGTCATGTCTACTGGTGGACAAACTGTCTTGGACAAATAGGTGTTGATATGTCCACTGTCTTGGAATGCCTTTGATGATGTGCTTGACCTTTGTCACCAAGAGAAAATATTGACGAGGGACAGTAAGGGGAGGCAAAAATAGTGAGGCATTAGGGACTATTGGGAGAGATTTGTTTGGGAAATATAGGAGGGTTTGAGGGGTTTTATGTGTGGGATAGGGTTTAGGGTTTCACCTTTGAAAGTTTTGGGAAAGGGAATTTAGGATAGGGGTTTAGTAACTTTAGGGGATGGGGAACAATGGAGTTAAGGAACAAAAGGAATTAAGGACAAGAGAAATAATTGAAAAGAGTAACCTTGGTGGCAAACAATTTTTGAAACCCTAGGCAGCAGTTCACATGTGAGAAACTCAAAATGAAAGGGTTTGAATTTTTGTTTAAATCATTAGCATCCATAAACCACCATACCCTAGCACAAACTTGGATGAAACACAAAAATGGAGGCTTTACCTACTTGTGGAATGAATAATTTGTAATTTGGAGGAAGATTTCAATGAAATTCAGGCCTTTTAGTCCAGTGCGTCGCGCCTCCCATGTGCGCCGCGCCAGTGTAAATTTACACTGGAAAATTTCTCCGAGTGCGCCGCGCTCCCTTTGTGCACCTCACCTTTTTGTAGGAGCCTTTTGGAGGCCTTCTCAGTGTTCAAATTGGGTGCAGGATAGCTTTTTGGAAAAGTCTTTGAGTCTACTTTCCAACCCAACCAGAATTTTTCAATTTGGAGTTCATTTGCCCTATCAAAAATCAAATCTCCAAAGACTGGTCAAAATGTGCCAAATGAGGCTGCCTCAAGGCAGATTGCTGTTGCAGTCAACTTTTAAAGGTGTTCCTCAACTCCAAATTGAGCTCATGATAGCACATTGGAAATCTCTTTGTGTCTAGTTATCATTTTACTCATCAAGAAAGTCTTTTGGCTAACCAATCTAGGAGAAAACTTGATTTTCCCAAGGTCACTTTAGAGGTGCATCAATCCTCCTGAGGCAATTGTATTTTTAACATTTCTCTAAAACCATAACACCTGTGTAAACAGTGAAGGACATTTTTCTTCCTTGGCATATTGTGGACAAAAACCTCTCTCAGTTTTCCAAAATTCATCTTTTCTTGCTCAGAAACATCATTTGAGTGAATTATTGAACCTTCCTCTGCCTGCAAGTATTATTGAAGCACTTTGAGAACAACAATTTGCAAACCCTAGACCTACTAACTCTTTGCTGACCAAGAGATTAGAACAGAACTGTAAATTACCTTTAAAATGATTTGATAAACAGACCTAGACCAGCAGGATGAGGCATGAGGGGAAATCACTGACAAGACCCTTCCGTCAGATTATGGCATGCCCCTAGCGGAATGCAGCTGAGTGAATGGAGCGCGACTCCTAAAAATGAAATGCATAAAGAGTTTTGATATCTGATGGAGGACTGACAAGACTAAATCTAACAGATGCCACAGATTGATGACCTCCTGGACCAACTGAAGGGGGAAAAATATTTCAGCAAGATCGATTTGAAGTCAGGATATCACCAGGTACCAATCGAACCCTCCGATGTGTGGAAGATTGCCTTCAAAGCCAAGGAGGGCTTTTTCGAATGGTTGGTTATGCCTTTCAGATTGATGAATGCTCTTGCAACCTTCATGAGGCTAATGGATGACATCTTGCGGCCATTCACCAACTCATTTTTAGTGGTATACTTGGATGACATCTTGATCTTCAGCCAGAGTTGGAAAGAGCACCTCCACCACATCTGACAAGTTCCAAACACTGTGGCAACACAAGTTATGCGCCAATTTGGAGAAATGCATTTTTGGCATGACCCAGGTTTAGTATCTAGGATACATTATTGATGAACGGGGGGGGGGGTCCATGTGGATCCAGCCAAGATCCAAGTCATTCAAGATTGTCCATCTCCAACCACTTTGACAGAGCTCCGCAACTTTCTAGCTCTTGTCAACTTCTATTGCAAGTTCGTGTTGGGGTTTTCTCATATCACTTGGCCCTTAAGTCAAGTCACTAAGGGAGGAGAAATCAAGATTCTTTTGGTCCGAGTCGCAACAGAAGGCATTCATAGAGTTGAAAGATCGCCTCTGCTCAACACCAGTTCTCACATTACCAGACTTGCAACAACCATTTGAGGTCGAGACAGATGCCTCTGACTATGCTATTGGGGCAGTCCTTACTCAACACGGGCATTTAGTGGCATATCACAGTGAGACACTTTCAGACACAGTCCTGAAGTATCCCACTTATGACAAAGGGATGTATTCCATTGTGCAGGCTTGCCGACAATGGAAGCATTACATTTTGGGGAAGGAAACGGTCATTCGCACAGACCACCGACCCTTGCAATTCATATAGACCCAAGGGAAATTGCAGAATGATCGCCATCAGAAGTGGTCCACATACTTGCAATAGTTCCATTTAAATATCAAGTCTAAGAAGGGCAACACCAATAATGTTGGAGATTGCCTCAGTCGACCACCAATCATGGTGTTAACCACCGTGCTCAACTCTTGTGGGCACGAGACTTCTGATTGGCCACTTCTCTACAAAAAAGACCCAGAATTCGGCCACACATACCAGACACTCTTGGAGGGTCAGCATGTTCCAAATTTGCACCTCTAGGATGCCTTGTTATGCCACATGGGTCACCTTTGTGTTCCTTCAAGCGAGCGTGCCAAGATGATTTGGAAGCACACTACAGTTGTGTTGCTGGGAATTTCAGGTTCAGAAAACAATGGCATTACTGCAGAAGTATTTCCATTGGTCGAATCTTCGATAGGATGTCAGGAAATACATCAAATCATGCACTGCCTGCGCCATTTCCAAACCGACCGTTAAGAAGCAAGGCCTCTATACTCCGCTGCCTACCCCTAGTTGACCTTGGGAATCCGTCTCTATGGATGACATGTTGGGCCTTCCTTCTACTAAGCATGGAAACGATTGTGTCTTCGTGGTCATTGACAAGTACTCGAAGATGGCCATTATGGCAGCATGCAAGAAGAATATCACAACAGAAGCCACTGCTAAACTCTTCTTTGAATGAGTGTGGGTACACTTTGGGATCCCATAGTCTATCATCTCAGATCGGGACAATAGGTCCCTCAGTACATTTTGGTCTAGCCTCTAGTCGATGCTGGACACCAAACTCACTAAGTCCACAGCCTTCCATCCTCAAACTGATGTCTAGATAGAGGTTGTGAATAGGATGATCGTACACATTCTGCACATGTACAACTCAAAGCATCCACACAGATGGGATGAGGGC
>APFE031023735.1:50364-67821 GCA_000404065.3 Pinus taeda | reverse complement strand
AGACACGTCCGACATTGCAGAACAACTCACACCCACAGAGTTAAATCCAGCTTGCATGGAACAAGCTGCAACTGATTGGATCACGGACACACAGATCAAGCACAATCGCCAGCAGAATATCAAACTGTATCGAATTGTCAAAGTAGGCCAACTCCTTCACCAGGGCAAGTGGCTCACCAGGGACCAAGTTCAGCAGAAGTTTCCTCATCTCATGGAGGAACTCAACGCAATGGGGACCATTGCTTCATAAGGGGGGAGGAATGAACCAGGTGGATATTGGTGGCCACCTGCCAAGTCCACTTGGACCCCCACCACTGTTTCTTTCATCTTTTCAGTTTCCTTAATTGTAGCACAGTTTACTATTTTTAGCAGTTTTTTGGGTCATGAACTTCCGGAGCTGTTTTGAGGCCCTAAACAACGTTTTATGGGAAAACTGGGAGCAACATGGGTCCGTAGATCTATTTTTTTCTTCCCAAAGTTGTATTTCTCGGATAGATCTTTCTAACGAGATATTATGCGTGTCAAACGAAGATCGTATGCCAAAGTTATGACTCCGGGAAGTTAATGTACCAATTTATCCAAACGAGGCCCACATTGGCGTTTCATCTTCTAGGGTTAGGTTTTTGGATGTTTAGGGTTTTCCATTGTTTCTCAACAATAAATAGGCCTTCGAGCCTCATTGTAACACAGTTCAGAGGCATGTAGCCGCCACATCTCTTCTGAGAGATAAGCTACCATCACCCTAGCTGGTTTATTTCCATTTATGTTTGTAAGCATATTTTAGTATTTTACAATAATGAAATTAAGTATTATTTCTACTGCATCTCTGTATTTATGGTTATCTCTGTAATTTGTTGCATTCTTGTTTAAATCTAGATCACATATGCCCAAAAATATGTCAATGCAAACATTATTGGCCTGGTGACTTCCAAGTTACTAAGGATTAGTTATGCTTACAACATTTTGGATCCAAGGAGGTTAGGTGCTTATGCCTCATTATCACCACACTAGCACATCATATCATTGATGGGAAATGCATTAGCTACACTATAATGTGTTATGTAAATAACCTTATTCAATGATCCTAATTAATTAAGTGATTTTCTACTCTACTCCACTATGTCATTTGTATCACTGTGGATCAATATTGTAGCTTGTTGGAAGGCACACAACTCTTCATATTTATTTTAGAGCTATTTTTTTTTTTGAAAGGTTTACAATGTCTTGATGATCATTTGACAACCACCTTCCTAGGTGGATATTAGTGTATGTATGCACATGTAGTATTAGAAGTCCTCAAGAGTGGCTAGCATAAGTTCTTATGTAGGGATATAAGTGAGGATGTCTTCAATATGTTAAAGAGTGGGTATGCTCATGTTCTCAACCTTATGCAATATCCTTATGTAGGAATGGGCTCATGAGGGTGTTTGAACCTCCTATTTACTATAGCTAAGCCACAAAAAGAGAGAGGTAATATTATCATGATGTTTTGATTATTTTGGTGGTATATGGTTTATCATGTTTTATGCACATATTTTTCTTTTTTTTGGTAAAGGTAATATTTTTCCATTTCCTTGAATCGAAGATTTACATTCAAGTCTAATGAAACATGTTCTAGTCTGCTACATTTAATGCACATGTTATTGATTATAAAATTTTGTTTAAATTCTCTAATTGTTGTCTATTATTTTATAGATATTGGCCCCTTTGGTGGTCAGAAGCCTCCTCCATACTCTAATTTGGAGATGGTTAAGGCCAATGAACTTTCTTTAGAGCACATACTTGACATTCATTATATTCCGTGGGATCTCCAATTTAAATGATATGTCATAGATTTTATGTATTATGACGATTATTCATAGAGTCTAGTTGGTTCAACCTAGAGTGATAGTGCATATATGACATTATTGTTTTTCCATAGTATTGGTATCTCAATAACATTCTGGAGGATGACGATGCTAAAATACATGGCTATAGTGTTAATGATTTATGTTTCCATAGCCATCACAACACTAATTTAATTTATTTTTTTCATTGGCAAGCATTTTGTGTAGGTGCCATTTGTTATGTCATGGTTATCTTTTAATTGTGTCATTTTTTGAATTTTGAGATGGCACTAAAATCCCCACCCACCCCACCCCCCCCCCCCACCAAAAAAAAAAACCAAAATTTGTTTCAATACATCATGTTTACATTGGGAGGTGCATCAAATGTGCATCATACATGTAACACCCCACCCCACAATTAACCACTTTTACAAGCTCACCAGGGTAAACATGAGCTAAGAGTTACTATGCATGACCCAAAATCCAAGATCCAGTTATGGAAATGGGACCTAACTTACCAAACTTGTTCAACACTTACTGCAATACCCAGGAACATCTGAACACGACCTTAACAACTTGATTCCACTGGTGACCTTTTCTCTTAGTTGGAACCACTTTCAACCAAGCTTTACAGTCCAACTGCACGCATGCAATCTTGCCAGTGCACCCACAGGGCTCCAACTGCACACATAACTTAGCCTTTGTGTGGTTGTGGCCGAAAATTCCCTCAATTGAGAGTGAGACCATGAACCTTGTTTCAAAATTTTAGGGCTTTTCTACAGGCCAACTTCCCAGAACTTTCTAGAACCTTGTCAATGATAAATATAAATCTGCATAATCTAATCTTAGGCTCATATCTCGCCCCAACTTTATCAACACACATGAATCATTTATACAAACACTTGGTAAACATAGTGATTGTGGGTCATGTATGCATATTTTTTCATTGTTTCCTTCGTTTCACCAAATGTTCATCAAGAAGGCTTATTGCCCTCTCAAGCTAGCTACAAAAAACACTTGTTAGCTCATGCATTCATATAACTATTCAATAAATTGTCAAATCATGAAGAAGATCAATAACAAGAGCACAATATATAATAAGAGATATTAAGCCATGACAAACTAATCATGAAATCAATATAATAACAAATACTTGTGCTCAATGATCTCAATAATGATTAACACAATAACATGTGCATAATTCCAACCAAGTCAGGGACTTCCATGTATCACTCAACCATAGATTTGAACCAAATATTTCTTTCAGTGAATCACCCCCGTACCATATTCCAAGCATGAATGTGGGATCATATGGGATAAACCAAAACATGGAATTCGGAGGTTAAACCACCTCTAGCCTCATCACACAATGATTTCACCTAAATCGGTCCAGAAATCACCAAAACTAATACAAGCTTGGATGTCTCAGGATTTCTTCACCATACTTAGAGGGATTTTCTTATCTCCACCTTCATGTCAAGTGCTTCCTAGATAATTTTCTTGTCTCCACTCTCAACCCTTGGGATTTTCGTGAGACCACCTCAACCGAATCCAAATCCACTGACAATCCAAATATCAACCAAAATGAAAACCCACTATACCATGGGTATCTAGGAAATGGAAAGGCAAGGTTGTACATCATTGTCAACCCAAGCAAACCCCATGCTAATGACGAAAAACATGACCGGTAAACCAATGCATAAACCATGCATTCACATCCCAAAAAGATAATCAAGCATGCAACCTATTACCTACAAAATGCTCTTGCTCGTTGCTCTTTCTCTTCTTGATTTTTTCCCTTGCTTAATGTTGTCCAACCTTCCTCTTGCGCTCCCTTACTTTTCCTCTCCTTGTCCAAGTGAGAATAATGCTAGAATGTTTCCTCCCTTTTTCTTTTCTTTTCTCTTTATCTTCCTTTTCTCTTATTTTCCTTTATTTCTTGTATTAAATTGCCATTTATTTCCCTTTGTCTTTTTCCAATGCCAATGTTAATTTCTATAGCCAATAAATAATTAACCACAAGTGGATCCCAATATAATGTTTTTCCCTTCATTCAACTTGGAATATGTGCCCCATGACCTTGGTATTATTTTTCCTTTAGAGTGCCCATTTATTACATGGAAACTTAACTTGGAACTGTTACAAAACCCTCCCCCTTGGGGGAACACCATCCTCAATTTTCTATGACACTTATAACCAAACAAAATTACTGAAAAACATGACAAATACTGCTTATAGAGCTTTACAAACACAACTAGATATAATATTTACAATGGCATATTGATTATTGGAGCTTTATAAAGACAACTCGATACAATATTTACATTGACACACACACACACATGTACATATACCAAAGCAAATTTGCTTCAACCAACAAATAAAGAAGGATATAATGCTCGCATATGATCATGCATCTCCCATGTAGCTTCATTTGGCCCAAAGAACTTCAACTACTGTTTAACTTGCTCTATTGCTCGGTTTCGAAGCATGAGCTTCTTCCATTGTAGGATGCATTATGGCTCTGGCTGGAACTCTCCTTCTGGTTCCACCTACAATGCATACCAATTAATTACATTATCAACATCATATACATGTATTTTAAGCAATGAAACATGGAAAACATCATGGACTTTCACTGATAGAGGCAAAGCAAGCGCGTAGGCCACTGGTCCAATCCTCTCAAGGATCTCAAAAGGCCCACAATACGAAGGTGCCAACTTGGCACATGATCCAATCTTCAAGGAACTATTCTTGGGCTTGATATGCATGTACACATTCTCCCCAACTTGAAACTCCTTAAATACCCTATGTTGATTCACATAGTTATTATGCCTGTCATGTGTTGTCTTCAAATTATTTTTGATAACCTACATCTCTTGCTCCATCTCCCTCAGCATATTCAATCCAATCAACGCCCTACTCACTGGATCACTCCAATTATAGGAGTATTACAACTCCTCCCATTGAGAGTCTCAAATGGACTCATCTTCAAGGATTATTTATACCCATTATTATAAGAAAAATCCACCAGTGGAAGGTACTCCTCCCACTTCCTTTGCTGATGCATGACATACATCCTCAACATATCCTCAAGGATCTTGTTAATCCTCTCTATCCGTCCATTTTTCTATGAATGATAAGTTGTACTGAACGTTAGCTCTGCCCCCAAGCATACAAACAAATCCTTCAAAAATCTATAAGTGAACATGGCATATATATCTGATATAATCTTCTTGGGACCCCATGTAACTTACTTTCTCTTAATGAATACTTTAGCCACTTCACTAGCTGAATTAATAGACTTAACTACAATGAGGTGGGATACCTTGCTTAGCCTGTCAACCACCACCATGATGGATTCATTCTATCTTGATGTCCTTGGCAATCCTATAATGAATCCATGGAAATGACCTCCCATTTACTAGTTGGATGTTTGCATTCAACTTTCACCTATTGATAGTCCAAGCACTTAGCAGAAAACTCAACCACCTCTTTCTTCAAATTAGGCCAATAGTATAACATCATAATAGTTGTCAAAGTCTTTTGGTATCCTAGGTGGTCTGAATATGGCTTGACATGAAACTCCTTCAAAATGAGCTTCTTTAATTCACCACTGTCAAGCACATAGATCCTGCTTTTGAATCTAATGAAGCCATTTTCTGTGAGGTTCTACTCCTAATCCTTATACCCCTCACCTTGATGTTGCAATCTCTGCTTTAGTTTTTTTTACCTTTCATCATACTACCCTACATGAAAGTTTATGTCATGCAATTATGTTCCATAAGAGCTGACAATTGAAATATGATTCACCTACACTCTCCTACTAAGAGCATCCAAAACCCGGTTCTCCTTGCCTTTGATGTACTTCATCTCAAAATCAAATTCCTTGAGCATGGCCAACCATCTAGATTGCCTTGCATTAAACAAGTACCTCAATCAACTATGACCACTCATCAAAACGATCCTCCTGCCAAGGAGATAATGTCTCCACATCTTTAGTGTATGAACGATAACTGCCAACTCAAGATCATGAGTCACATAATCCTGCTCATGCTCATTCAGCTTCTATGATTCATAGCACACCACCTGCCCTTCCTACATTAGGACTCCACTAAGCCCTTTCCTTGTAAGCATCTGTACAAAACATGAAATCCTTATCAGGATCTACAATCCTCAAAACCTGGCATTGGTAAGAATTTGCTTCAACTGATTAAAACGAGCTGCACACTCAACTGTCCATTCAAACTTCTTTCCCTTCATTTGAAAAGATTGATGGGATAGCCAATCTTGGAGAAGTTCTTGATGAACCTTCTGTAATAATTTGTTAGTCCAATCAATGATCTGACCTCATCCACATTCTTTGGAGTTGTGTTATGAAACCAGCTCACAAAAAGATAGAAAAGAAAGATCAATGCCTTAGAAACTAGGCTCTTCGAGGGGGCAACCTCCTTTACATTACACAAATGAACAATTATTGTATGATACAAATGACAAGACCTCCTTCCTATATATAGGAGTCTAAGGGGTCATAATATAATTAGAGACGACATAACAATAATAATGCAAGGGCACAACAATAACAATAGTGGGCTTCTATGGGGCACAATAACAACAATATGGGGACTACATGGGCACAACAATATAATAAGGGGGTTACACTAATAAGAATAACGGGTTACACTAGTAGTATAGGGACCTAACATGCCCCTCTCCTTCAAAAAGTGTTGTCCTCAATGCTTGAGTAGTTCTAGATTCTTCTGTATAAAATTCTCGTCCTCCCATGTGGAATCTTCAGCGGGTAAGTTATTCCACTTGATGAGATACTCTGAAATTGATCGATTTCGTAGCTGTTGGGTTCTTGTTTCCACGACTACTTCAGGTTCCAATATGATTTTTCCTTGCTTGTCAAGTTCCAACAATATTGTTTGAACTGGGAGCTTGTCACCTATAACCTTCTTTAAGCATGAAACATGGAAAACTGGGGGCACTCGAGAAGTGCAGGAAGCTCCAATTTGTATGCCATAGTACCAATCTTTTGCAGCACCTTGTACGGACCATAGTACTTTGGTGATAATTTATTGTCCTTCTTAGCTTGCTTGAGGGGCATTTGTTTGTATGGTTTTAGTTGTAGAAATACCCAATCAACCACATCAAAACTTCTTTCACTGCTATATTGATCTGCCTATTGTTTCATTCGATTCTGCGCCAAAGTGAGGTTATCCTTTAAAATTTGGAGAACTTGTTGTTGATGCTCGATGTGATCTTTCACTAATTGAACCTTTTTCTTCTTGATATGTCCTTCTATCTTGAGAGTTTTAAGAGTGGTATTCCTACCAATGCATTACAAGATATGTTCAGATTCATTTCTTCTTTCTCTAGGGTTGGTTCTTGGTGAGTATCCTTTTATTTTGAGGTTTCTTGATCTTTTTCTTCCTGATATTTCACTGCTTGAACCTTCTTCTTGTTGATATGTCCTTCTATCTTAGGAGTTTGAGGAGTGGTAATTCCTGCCAATGTAGTACAAGATATGGTTAGATTCATTTCTTGTTTCTCTAGGGTTGGTTCCCATTGTATATCTTCTTCTTTTGACATTTCTTGATCCTTTTCTTTGTCCTCTTCACGATCTATGTAAAATGATTTCTTCTCAGTGCACTTATGACCTCTAATGTATTTGCTATCACAATTGTAACAAAGCCCTTTTGCTCTTTTTTCATCCAATTGTTGTGGGTCAATCTTGTAGGTTGTGGAAGGCTAGGAGAAACAACACTTCTATCTTTATAGTTGTGAGTGGTAGACTTCCTTGTTGCCATAATTCCACTTTCAATTTTTTCTTGCCAACCTGAATGCCTTCTCCAATGAATCAGGTTCCCAAAGAAGAACCTCATGTTGAATGTTATCCTTTAAAGTCCCTATGAAGACATCAATCCTTTGCTTCTATGGAATATCATTTAACCTTATATTCAATTTTTGAAAGTCCTCAATGTGCTCTGCCATTAAACCCTTTTGTTTGAGATTTATCAATTTGCTAAAGAAGGTGTTGCTCTTTGTATCCTCATAATGTGCTAACATTTCCTCTATGAAAATTGACCACATGACAAGTGGTTTACGAGAACAAAGCCCTTTATACCACAAAATTTCTCTGGATCTAAATAATATAAAGATGCAATACGTACATTTTGTAACAATTGCACTTCATGTAGATCAAAATATTTCTCCATCTATAGTATCCAATTTACCGGATCTTTGCCATCAAACTTTCTTGATTTTAGGAGCTCAATATTGAAATGACTGTAACTCTGTAATTTTGGATCTTTAAGTTTTGGCATATTGACTTGTGATAGCCCTCTGATTCCTCTCTATAACCCCTCAAGTATGATCATAATTGAATTCCTGAAGAAAGAGTTATGTCCAATCTCCCACTATGACCTAATTATAGAGTGGTTCAGTAGAGCGAATTTGTATGACTTGCCATGTGTCACTGTTTCGACCTTAGGTTCTGAAACTGATACCCAACAAAATACAGTTTGTTTTCTTTCTATTACTTCTTACGAAATTTGAATTAGATTCTCCAAAAGAGAGTTATGATGATTTTCCCACGGTCACCTATTTGGGATGTAATTCAAGGGCCTACAAAAACCCTAAATGTCTTGGAACGTATCTCCGAAAATATAGCGAATCAAAATCTGAAATTTGGGCTCAAGATTCTCCAATATTTATTCTCAAATGGGTTTTAATTTTAGAATCTAAAGGTACGAAAAAAACAAATTATAGCGAAAATTCCACAATGATTTGTTTGAGATAACTTCCTCAGATCCTATGGAGCTTGAAAAGACCCTAACTTCCTCAGATCCTATCTCCGAAAATATAGAGAGACAAGATCTTAAATTTGGACCCGAGATTTAGAACGATTTATTCTCAAATGGGTTTTTTGTTTTATCTTCTGAAACGTCGCAGAAAAAAGTTATAGTGAAAATGCCACGAAGTCCTGTTTGGAGCAGCGAAACCCTAAAATCCAAAGCTCTGATACCAAATGTTATGAAACCAGCTCACAAAAATATATAAAATAAAGATCAATGCCTTAGAAATCAGACTCTTCGAGGGGGCAACCTCCTTTACATTACACAAATGAACTATTCTTGGATGATACAAATGAAAAAACCTCCTTTCTATATATAGGAGTCTAAGGGGTCATAATATAATCAGAGCTGACATAACAATAATAATGTAAGTGCACAACACTAACAATAGTGGGCTTATATGGGGCACAATAATAACAATATGGGACTGCATGGGCACAACAATATAATAAGGGGGTTACACTAATAACAATAAGGGGTTACACTAGTAGTATAGGGACCTAACAAGTTGGCCACTCCATGATAGCCTTAATCTCATCTGGATCCACTGCTATCCCCTCCTTAGAAACAACATGTCCCAAGCAATGAATATGAGCCTGAAAGAAACTACAACTGTTGAGCTTGGCATACAACTTATGCTCTCTCAACAATCTCAATATCGATGCCAGGTTCTCTGCATGCTCCTCCTCATTCTTTGAATATACCAATATGTCATCAACAAAGTCTATCACAAAGTTATCCAAATAAGGATTCAACACATTATTCATCATGCACATGAAGGTAGTTGGAGCATTGGTAAGACCAAAAGGAACCACCACAAACTCATAGTGCCCATACCTTGTATGAAATGCACTCTTGTAGATGTCTTTGTTATGCAACCAACTCACAAAATAGAAGAAGAGATAGATCAACGACTTCAAAATTAGCCTCTTCGAGGGGGAAACCTCCTTTACATTACACAAATGAACAATTATTCGATGATACAAATGACAAGACCTCCTTTCTATTATAGGCATCTTAGGGGTCACAATATAATCAGAGCCTACATAACAATAATATTGTCAGGGCACAACAATAACAATAGTGGGCTTCTATGGGGCACAATAATAACAATATGGCGACTACATGGGTACAACAATACAATAAGGGAATTGCACTAAAAAAAATAAGGGTCTACACTAGTAGTATATGGAGCTAACATGCCCCTCTCCTTCAAAAAAATGTTTTCCTCAACGCTTGAGTAGTTCTGGATGCTTCTGTATAAAATTCTCATTCTCCCATGCAGAATCTTCAACGGTTAGGTTCTTCCACTTGATGAGATACACTGAAATTGATCTATTTCGTAGTTGTTGGGTTCATGTTTCCGTGATTGCTTCAGGTTCCAATATGGTTTTTCCTTTCTTGTCAAGTTCTGACAATATTGTTTGAAATGGGAGCTTGTCACCTATAACCTTCTTTAAGACTGAAACATGGAAAACTAGGTGGACTCGGGAAGATGGAGGAAGCTCCAATTTGTGTAATAGCCCTGGTGAAAATTCCATGTAAAAATATATAAATAACCATGGATGACTGGGACACATATTCCAAGTTGAGTGTGGCCAGGACATCCTAGTGGGTGTTCATTTGGTTGTTTATGGTTAAGGAAATTGGTAAAGGCAATGGCTAAGACATTAAAGAGGCAAAAAGGTATTTTGGCACATCTATTTATGAAAATAATGGAAATTAGGAGAAAAGGAAAGTAAAAGGTCACAAATCGCATGTAAGGAGGAAAATGAAGGAAATAATGGAAAATGAAGAAAATAGAAGCCTCATTAATAAAAAGGCTTATGAGGATTAGTTGGAAGCTTCTTCCTTTCAGTGTGAAGGTTTGATCAGTTTAGTATTGGAACTCTCTCATTATGTTCTCCCTCTCTCATACTCTTGGATACTTAGAGTTTTCTTGGAGCACTCTTGGAGGGTGTGGCATACTTGGATTCTTGGAGCAAGAAGGCAAAGGAAGAGTAGGAAAGTGCAAGAAGGCATCGACATCAGCAACTACATCATATTTTCTTTCACGTACCGAGTTGCATGTATGATTTCTTCACTAGTTTTGGCATGCATGGCACATGCATGTGGTTTCTTGGTTATGATATGTCATTGGCATAGAGGATGGCCGAGATTGACAGTGGATTGCCTAGCCTTGCTATTTCCTCGATAGCCATGGTGATTGTGGGTTTACTTTCATTGCTTTGTTTTGGTTGGTTCTCATTTTTGCATAGCTTGGGTTGAGTTACTAGTCTTTGAAGCCTTGGTTGAACAAATGCTCTAGAAGCCCTGTAACAACTTGGGTTGAGTTACTCGTCCTAGAAGCCTTGGTTGGACAAACGCTCTGGAAGCCCTTGGCAGGTTAAGTTACTAGTCCTGGAAGCCTTGGTTGGACAAACGCTCTGGAAGCCCTTGGCAGGTTAAGTTATTAGTCCTGGAAGCCTTGGTTGGACAAATGCTCTAGAAGCCCTGAATAAGTTGTGGGTTGAGTTAATAGTTCTGGAATCCTTGGTTGGACAAATGATATGGAAGCCCTGAAAGGCTTGGATGGAGACCAATCTGATGATGGTTTTTGGTGATGTTCGACCATGAGGTGGAATCACTATTTGTGGGTTGATGTGGGTGGCCTCTGGAAGCCCTGGATAGTTTTGATTGATGTGTTATATGTGATGCTACATTCATACTTGGAATATGGCATGGGGGTGATTCGATGAATAGAGACTTGGCTCAACCAATCTATGGTCGGGTGGAATGTGGTAGTTCCATCTATGGTTGGTTCATTGCAATTATTAATGAAGAAATTCATTCCCTTGATTTTCATGTGCAAATGTACTGATGTATATATGGATTTTGATGGCTGATATGTTTATCGTATTTATGTTCCTATTATGTTTTTTTCTATCCACATTTACCTCAGAGGTTGTTACAGAGTGGTATCAGAGCATGGTTCAAACACTTGGACTGGATGGGCTCTATCATAGGTAAAATGAAGAACAAAGATTAATTTTTACACCTTTCTGTCATATATGTTATAATTTTTCTTCTATGGAATATTAGAAGTCAAAAATTTGTCCATACTGAAGGTAAATCCCACTGATAATGTGGTAAAAATTTCAGATATTGGTTCACAATACTTTAGGAATTATGATCTAAGGAAGATGACCTTCATGAATGCACCTTTAAACAGGTCACGCTGGCATTTTTGCAATAACGTTTCTTTTGTATGCTTTCAGAAGCTGAAAAATAATCCACATTGAGGGGAAATACCAATTATTATGTGGTAGAAATTACAGATATTGGGTCGCAACATTTTAGGAGATATGAGTAGAGGGAGTCGAGCCTTCTGAATGCTCCTAAAATCAAGCCTCAAACAGGTCACGCTGGCATGTTTGTTATAAGTTTTCTTCTGGGAACTCTCAGGAGCTGAAATTTTTTCCACAATGAGGGGAAATCAGTCTGATATTGTGATAAAAGTTTCAGACATTTATTCTCTATGTTTTAGGAGATATGACCTGTGGAAGTTGAGCTTTCTGGATACTCCTAGAATTGTGCACCAAATATGATTGCATTGGTATTTTTGTTATAAATTTTCATCTATGAAATCTCAGAAGTTGAAACTTGAACCATAGTGAGGGAAAATACCACTGATCATATGGTTTAGTTTCCATAACTTGTACTACTACAATTTATGATATATGTATTGAATCATTCGCTATATTAGTTTGCATGCAAAGTGTTTGATGAAATGTATAAATGGTCCAATCATTAAGTGCATACAAATTGTTTGATAAAATGCCCCAATGAGTATGTTGTTTGTGGTTGGGGATAGTATTAATGTGTAATAGTATTTCTATAGTTGATATATTCTTACTTGTATGCAAATAGTTTTCTATCTTAGTTTGCATGTAAAGTGTTTGAATAAATGCTTACATGCAAATGTAATAGTATAGTAGTTGTTTGTAGAAAATTTAAAAGTATGGTAATTGTTTGAAGAAAATGTTATTTTTTTGGATGGGATAGTATTGTAGTATGATAATATGGATGTAGTTGATCTATGCCTATTTGCATGCAAAAAAATTGTAGAGTTGCATGTAGGGAATTTGAAAGGTTCCATGAAAGGAATTTGAAAAGTTGCATGTAAGGAAATGGAAAAGTGGCATGTTTTTAGTTATTATGTTACAAGTGGAATAAGTGCAATGTTTTGACTTAATCTCATACAAATGTAGGAGAAATAAAAATCAATTTCTTTTCAAGTGTGGTTAAATTTAGTAGAGCTTTGGAGATCCCATTTCCATAATTGGATAATGGAGATTGAGCCATTATAGTAGCTTCCTCCTTCTACCTTAGTGTGGACCATGGATAGTAAGGGGGTATTCTTATAGGTTGTTAGTATTGGTGAATGTTGATTTCAAATTAATAGACACGATGCCTTGATTTTTGGAACATGTGACTGATTGTGTATGAATTATATGTCGCTTACCTGTTGATTTCATGATACCTACTTACATCCTTGTATGTTAGGTTACGTTTTTGAATATTTTGGATTACATGTATCAATATTCTAGGTTGATTATAAGATTTGATTGCTTATGTTCGACTACATGCGTTTATGCGTAGGTGTAGTTGATTTGACATCGCTTATGCATATTGTTGGTTGCATGTGACAATGTGTACAATGGATTAATGGTTGTTGTCATGCATACAGTCATGGTTTGTGTAGTTGATATGGTCATGCATTGATGACTGGACTCTAGCTAGAATGATGTGTGTATGGTTTGGTACTCATTTCTTATATGTCTACAGTTGTTATGCATGTATGGTCTTGGTTATAGTATGCGTGAATAGTAGGTCAAACATGCCTTGTGAAGTGATGGTATGCAATTTAGGTCATCATGGTGCTATTGGTTGTTATGATGCTAAAGTGTTGGTTGAGATAGAGTAGGAGATGTAGATCATTATAATGAGGTTGCAACATTGGACTTTGGGGTAAGGGTAGATCGTCATACAAGTATTGTATGTTCGACATGCAAGTATATAAATTAAGGATTTTATATGCATTAGGTTTATATACATTAGGTTTCTGTACATGTATTTTGGTGTTATGGTTACATTCATGATAGATGTTGGTTTATTAGTGTAGTTATATGCACATGTATCAAATAGCCAAGAATGATAGTAACCTGTAGTTGTATGCGTTGCTATTGTTTTTTCATATTAGATAACCCAATGATTATTCTATATGTTGTTGATGAGTATATTATAGGTTAACTTGTTGATTGTTATATGACAGTTAGCTTGACGATTCGGTTTTATGTTGTTGATGAGCATGATATACAGCTTATTGTTGTTATATGTTATTAACTTGATGATTAGAGTTATTTCATTGAGATCTTGATGCCGTAATTTGGATTGGTCATATGTGTGATGGTTATGTTCATTGCATTGAAGATCTTGATGTTATATTTATTGTGTTATCCTGGTTTGACCTATGCAGATGGTTATGGTTGCGATACTCATGTATGAGATGACATATTTGTGATGTGGTGTCGTACTAATTTAGACTGATCATACATATTTGATTATTATAAATGAAAGACAGATGCTTATGAGCTTGTAATATGAACATGTTAGTCAGTTACTATTATGGATATCATGATTTATGCTGACATGCTGTAAAGTTATATCTCACTAACTAGATTGATTATGCAAACAAGATAACCTCCTCTGAGGTACACTAATGATCCAAATTGGATCCATGAAAATTATCAAAGTGCCATGACTGTATCAAATCAGGACAAACTTCGAATTTATGAACAAAGAGCTATCAGGGAGACCTCTAGACAGTGGTAGTTTGCAGCCAACAAGGAACGATGAGGACCTCAGTCAAAGTGCGCTAACCGAGGCCCATGGAGACCGCGCAGGAGGCAAAACTGGCAGTCAAGAAGCCCAGATTGGGAAATAGAGGCCATTTATGATGCGTGATTAGTGCATCGCTGGGCAAAACCCCTCAAGAAGGAATAGCCCCGAGCGCTCAGTTGCAGGGGAAGCTGGGAAACCGTAGGGAAAGCACTAAGGTGAATGGCGGGTCCTGCTCTCCAAAACCGGTGGAATATCGAAGGCACATTAAGAGGTAAGCAGATTTGGGCAGAGAACGAGTGATTCCATTCATTGCATGACACGTGTCTAGTGGATGAGAGAGAAAACCGCCTCTCATTGTGGGCTAATGGTCGAGCAAGTCAACTGCATGAAAAGAGTGAACACCGTAGGATCTGGGGGCTCCAGATCTGATGGCGAAGATTGCACCTGATGGGAAATCGGATTTGATGGGGGAACTAAGCCACGACATATAAAAGTCTGAAGTCCGATTTGACCGTTGAGTTGGCGGATGAATCATTTCACAACATAATAGAAATACCAAACCGTTGAGGAAGAGCTGGTGCAGTTCATGAGAGGACAAGTGGCCACTTCCCCGTGGGACGTTGGTGATGACGCAGCGGTAGGGAACTCCAAGCGAACAATAGCAGGCAATCCGAAGGGGCGGAAGCAGAAGCGAACCGTCAAGGACAGATTGGCTTTAAGCCATGAACAAACAGAGAACAAGATAGAGAAGAAAAGAGAGGAAGAGCAAGAGAAGAAAAATAGTGAATGAAAAGGTGAAAGAGACAGTGAAGCAAGAAGCAAAAAATAGAGAGCCGAGTTGACCTAAGGCAGCATCGAGCAGACAAAAGTCTTGAGAGTTTCAAGCAATCCTTGTGAGGATTTGTCGGGAATTGAGTACCACATTGGGCTCCTCCCATTGAAGACCAGAGAGGTCAAGACTTGGTAAGGAAAGAGTCTGTGCACTCTAGTGGCTTGGGGAATCCAAGAACCACCCTACTAAGCATTATCTGTTTTAGGAGACTCAAATTGAGCTCCTCACTATAAAAACTCTGCTTTAAAGACACAATAAAAGAAGGCCACCACTGAAAGCTGGACCAGAGACGTAGCCCTGGAGGATAGGGTGAACTCCTTATTAATTTGTTGTGTTCTTGTATTTGCTTATTGTGTTTCTCTTACTATCTTCCATTTTCCAGTTTCTGTGTATTTTGCAATCTGATTGATCTGTTGCCTAAGATAACATAGACACACACCAACACATGAGTTTGTAATACCTTCATTCATTAATTATTTAACTGAGACCACTCACGAGTGATTTTTCAGATCAAGTGGTATCATAGCTTTAGGTTGTTAAGGTTAGACAAGCTTGTGCTGGTTTAGCTGTTGAATGCTAACTAGATCAAAGCTCAAATTAGGAGAAGGAGAGTTGATCGAAACTAATCCTGAAATTGGGAGAGTCTATCCTCAGAAGACAATGTCATAGGAAGGTTCTATGGGGCCAGACCCTCAATTCATAGATAGTTTCCTAGCTATAAAGTCCATGGTAGAAGAAATGTATAGGGACTTTAGAAAACATAAGGATGAAGATTCATCAGGCTCTAAACAAGATAAAGGAGAAGATGAGACTCACTTCCATGACCACTCAAAAGGCAAGGGGAAAGAAGAAAGCTTTCTCCCACCTCCTAATAGCCCTGAACATAAAAAGAAGGCATATTTGATTAAACTGGATGTTAAATTTGATTTACCTATATATGATGGAGAGTTGAATGCAGAAAAGCTGGACAATTAGATTAGACAAATTGATGTTTATTGCAGAGTGCAAAATATCGATTTAGACAAGAGCAATATTCAGCTGACAAGCCTACGCCTTGGAGGAACTGCCTTGGTTTGGTGGGAAGGCAGGACCCAAGCTAACATGAAAAGACATGGTAAGACTATCTCTGTCTGGAGTGAATTTATTTCTGCAATCAAAAAGCAGTTCTATCCATTGGCCTACATGCAACAAGCCATGATGAGCTAGCAAACTCTTCGACAGTTGAAAGGGAAAAGTGTGCAAAGGTACACTCAAGAATTTAGAAATAGAGCATTGATTCTAGGAATCTCATTAGACTCACCTGAGACTCTGTTGAAGTACATTGGTGGTCTACACAACTACATGAGGCACACTATCCTCATGTTTAATCCCACTAGTATAGATGAGGTATCTGTACAAGCTACTCATCTAGAAGCTAGAGGAAAGAATGGAAGTCCAGAAGTTGGGGGATCATGCCAATCCACTACAAGCAAGAATAAGGAGAAAAGAAAGTAGAAATGGAAAGCAAGGAAGGCTAACACTGCACAGAAAAGCAAGGCTGTATGCACTCACTATAAAAAGGATGGGCATTATGATGTTGGATTCTGCATCCAGAGCTGAGACCTAAGAAGTTCAAGGGCAAGAAGAAGAAGATTGCTGTAGCTATTCAGAAAGATTTGGGGTCAGACTCAGGAGATGAAACAACTATTGCAACCATAGGTATAAGAGGTAAGAATTCTGAAGCATTTACTAGTAATTCTGCACAATCTACTATTGATGAAGAAAATGAGAGAAAAAGACATGAGATTTTCCATATTCGAGTTATTTCCAAACATCAAAATATTGATGCTTTGTTTGATAGTGGCTCACAAGTAAATTTGATTTCTGAATCAATTGTAAAGAAGTTGGGATTAGTAACTATATGTTAGGCCCCTATACTACTAGTGTAACCCCTTATTGTTATTAGTACAAACCACTTATTATATTGATGTACCCATGTAGTGCCCATATTGTTACTATTGTGCCCCATAGAAACCCACTACTGTTATTATTGTGCCCTTACATTATTATTGTTATG
>APFE031023735.1:13461-45754 GCA_000404065.3 Pinus taeda | reverse complement strand
ATATCAGGTCACTTTGGGGTAAGTAAAACAATTGCACAGCTACAAAGATTTTGTTATTGGCCAAAAATGAACGAGACAATTTCTAGATATGTAAGAGGGTGTACTATGTGTGCTAAAAGTAAGCCCAACAATAGAAAAATAGGCTTGTACACTCCATTACCAGTTCCTTCTCACCCTTGGGAAAGTATTTCTATGGATTTTGTTGGAGGATTGCCTAAATCTAGGAAAGGTCATGATTATCTGTATGTTGTTGTGGACAGGTTCAACAAAATTTGTATTTTGATACCTTGTAATAAACAGATTATAGCTGAACAAACTGCAAAATTGTTTTTTGAACATGTATGGGTTCATTTTGGATTACTCACTTCCATTGTATCTGATCGAGACACCCGATTTGTGGGGAAGTTTTGGTCAAGTTTGTGGGAACTGATGGGCACCAAACTGAAGAAAAGCACAACTTTTCATCCACAAACTAATGGCCAGACAGAAGTAGTTAACAGGACAGTGATCCAGTTACTCAGGGGGTATTGCAGCAAGCATCCTAAGCTTTGGGATGAACATTTGTGTTATGTGTAGCATACTTACAATAGAGCAAAACATTATTCTACACAGAGATCTCCTTTTGAGACCTGTTTTGGTTTCACACCAAGGTCTCCTTTGGATTTTGTCTTTGGTAAAGACACCACAGTTGAGGGACACAATGATGTGGACAGGGAAACTAGGTTCATTGAACAAATCCAAGAGATCCACCAGGTAGTACAGGAACAATTGGAAAAGTGCCAAGCCAAATACAATGCAAGGCATGATAAGCATCAGATGGAGCATAGTTTCCAAGTTGGTGACCAAGTCTGGTTGTATATCAGCAAAGACAGGATGCAAGGTGAAGGTAAAAAGCTAAAGCCTATCAGGTATGGACCCTTCAAGATACTTGAGAAGATTGGTGAGAATGTTTTTGGCCTTGATCTACCAGCTTACATGCACATCTACTCAGTCGTAAATGCAGGTTGCTTGAGATTGTTTGAACCTTCACTAATTGAAGATCCCGAAGAGCAGATTTAATTGCCTTCTATTGATGACCCTGCTACCTGAATATCTTAATGAATTGCAGGAAGACACAATATTTGACAGGAAAGTGAGGACGACGCGCATGGGAGATGTTGAGCATTGGGCTCAAGGGTTCAAAAGCCGAGCAGTGCAAAGTGGATAGAGATTGGACAAGTGAGGCAATTGTACCCTCACTTAGTCGATGCTTGAAAACCAACTTTCGGTGGTCCATAAGCTTTTTCAGTGGGAATGTCGTGATCCGAATTGGATCCATGAAAATGATCAAAGTGTCATGACTGTATCAAATCAGGACAGACTTCGAATTTATGAACAAAGAGTTATTAGGGAGACCTCTGGACTGTAGCAGTTTGCAGCTAGCAAGGAAGGACAAGGACCTCAGTCAAAGCACGTTGACCGAGGCCCATGGAGACCATGCAAGAGGGAAAACTGGCAGTTAGGAAGCCCGGATCAGGAAACAGAGCCCATTTCTAATGCGCGATTGCGCTACGCTGGGCAAAACCCCTCGAGAAGGAAAATCCCCAATTCCTCGGTCGCATGGGAAGCCGGGAAACCATAGGGAAAGCGCTAAGGCGAATGGTGGGTCCCGTGATTCAAAATTGGCAAAATATTGGAGGCACATTGGGTAGTAAGCAAATTTGGGCAGAGACCGAGCGATTCATTCATTGCATGATGCGTGTCCGGCAGATGAGAGAGAAAATCACCTCTCATCGCGGGCTAATGGTCGAGAAAGTCAACTGTGTGAAAAGAGCAAACACCATAGGATTTGGGGGCTTCAAATATGACGACGGAGATTGTGCCCGATGGGAAACTGGATTTGATGGGGGAATTAAGCCACGTCATATAAAAGTCTGAAGTCCAATTTGACCGCTGAGTTGGCAGATGAACCATTTCACAACATAACCAAAATACCGAAATGTTGAGGAAGAGCTAGCGCAGTTTGTGAGAGGACAAGTGGCCACTTCCCTGTGGGATGTTGGTGATGACGCAGAGGCAGGGAACGCCAAGCGAACAACAGCAGGTGATCCGAAGGGGCGAAAGCGGAAGCGAATCGTCAAGGATAGATTGGCTTTAAGCCATGAACAAACAGAGAACAAGACAAAGAAGAAAAGGGAGGAAGAGCCAGAGAAGAAAAACAATGAACGAAAAGGTGAAAGAGACAGTGAAGCAAGAAGCAGAAAACAGAGAGCCGAGTTGACCTAAGGCAGCATCGAGCAGACAGAAGTCTTGAGAGGTTCAAGAAATCCCTGTGAGGATCTGTCGAGAATTGAGTACCACATTAGGCTCCTCCCATTGAAGACTAGAGAGGTCAAGACTTGGTAAGGAAAGAGTTTGTGCACTCTAGTGGCTTGGTGAATCCAAGAACCACCCTACTAAGCATTATCTATTTCAAGAGACTCAAATTGAGCTCCTCACTATAAAAACTCTGCTTTAAAGACATAATAAAAGAAGGTCACCACTGAAAGCTAGACTAGAGACGTAGCCCTGGAGGATAGGGTGAACTCCTTATTAATTTGTTGTGTTCTTGTATTTGCTTACTATGTTTCTCTTATTGTCTTCCATTTTCCAGTGTCTGTGTATTTTGCAATCTGATTGATCCGTTGCCTAAGATAACATAGACATGCACCAACACATGAGTCTGTAATACCTTCATTCATTAATTATTTAACTGAGATCACTCACGAGTGATTTTCAGATCAACTAAGGTATGAGTTTGATTATGTATCATACTTGGTGTTTCATAGTTGATTATGTCGTATATTTGATATTTGAGTGTTTGGTGCCTATTATGTCGTCTAATTGATTTATTTAGCATGGTATGTTTGCAAGTGGTTGAATGATTGATGAATTGCTTAATATGAGTATGTGTTCAAATGATTTTGTTTTAAGATGATTGTACTTAAATGCATGTGTTGAGATAGTTGATATGTACTTGAGTATAGTAGGCAGTCGTTGTAGTATTATGACTGATGACTATGAGTTAATTATGGATTGTGACATTGTTGTTTGTAAGAGTTGATTTCAAATGGATAGATATGATTGCCTTGATATTTGGAACATGTGGTTGACATGTGTGAGCATAAAGCAGGGAGTTGCTTGGCAAGAGAAGTTTCCATGAAATCTCGAAGAAGGCTCGGGTTGAGCTTTCCCTAGGAACCCTGGGGATTGAGTCATGGTGTTTGTTGTTAGTCTTGTGCTTTTGGTCTTTTATGAATTGTTGAGCTTGATTTGTGACTTTGTTTATGTCTAGCGTATGGCCATACCACTTCGTTTGCGGAGTCATGTTGCTTGGTTTTTATGGTCTTCTTCTTGTTTGTTTCTAGTCTCGTCTTTTATGTTTTGAGTCTTGGGAATTGGTTGGGAAAGAGGAAAGTTGATGGAAATTGGGAGAGATTTTTGGTACCCAATCGATGATATAAGACCCAGATGAAGCTCTGTGCATGAGTAAGCACATCAGAAGGTAAGACTATGACAATTGGTTGGATTGGTTGGGTCCATTGTTCTACATGGACAATAGCAATGTAGACAAAAGAAATGTAACTAGAAAAGGTAAAGTAAATGGATCAGCGATATCACATGCTTTGGATATGTTGGGAACTATTTCTCTCAATGCTTGTGCATAAATAAGGAAGTTATCTTAACCTAGACCTTATGTTATCTGGTAATTACTTTATGATCATGATTATGTTGAAGTTTATATATATGTATACATGTATGTATGTATGTTGTTGACTAACACGATCATGATTGTTTTATGCTAACGTTTATATATGTGTGCATGTATCCATGTATCTATGTTACTATCTAACAGGGTTGTTAGGGATCATTCTTGTGGAGGAATGATTGATTATGTAGGAGAAAAACATGAAGAGGTTCATGGTCTTATGAGGAATCAATTGGGAAGAATAATCACGACAAATATACGAGGTCAATATCATGTGGATGTGATTTGATATTGTATACTTGTATTATGCCTATGTCTATGTTATAACAGGTAATGTTGAAGGATACATCAACAAAGTGAAAGAAGTGTGGTCTGCGGCATGCTAGGATAAGCATGGATGAGATACCGGAAGTAGGGTTTCTTGGTAAGGACAATATGGTTTTGGATGTGTGGTACTACTATTATGCATACATTGTATATGTTGTACATGTTGCATCTATGATGTGTGCACTTGTGGTGTGGTGTATACATAGCATGTGTATATGTTATTTATCCAATGTTATGTACATGATGGTACAAATAGGGTTGTGTGAATATTGCATATGGGGTGTTGTATACATATTGTACTGTCTTCATGATGTATATGCAGTGTGTGTGCATATGGTGCTCTGTGCATGTTGGATATGCAGTGCTATGTACATGTGGTGTTGCATGCATGTTGTACATATGGTGCTATGTGCATGATTGTACAAGTGGTGTTGTGAGCATGTGGTGCCGTGTACATGTTGTACATAGGGTGTTATGAGCATGCGGTGCTGTGTACATGTCGTGCATGTGATGCTATGTACATATGGTGTCGCGTACACATCGTGCGTGTGGTACTGTGTACATGTGGTATTGTGTACACATTGTACATTGGTGTAGTGTACATTAGGTGTTGTGTAGGTGGCGCCGTGTACATGTGATTTTGTGCATACGTTGTGCAGGTGGTGCAGTGTACAGGTGGTACTATGTACATGTTGTACATATGGTATTGGTGCACATGTTGTATTGTGTGCATGTCATACATGTTGTGTTGAGGGCATGTGGTATTATGTATGTGCATCATGTAGTCATGGTATTGCGGCATGTGTACTCGTTGTGTGGTACTCTGTGTAGGTACATGTATTGGGTGGTATTGCACATCGGGTATAGATGGATGCATTGTATTGTATATACTGGCTATAGGTGTATGTGTTATATGTCAGGTGTAGATGCATGTAATGCATGATGTCGTATGTCGTGTGGTTGTATGTGTGTGCTGCACACTATGTGTCTATGTGTATATGCAACTGGTAGAGGAGAAGGCATTGGGTGTTTGCTGGGTGTGGCAACCAATCCGATGTCTATACAAAAGAACAAAGGCATAAGTAAGGATCGATGAAGGATAGGTATCAATATTTTAATTCAATTTTATTATGCATCAGATTTATGACTAGGTATATGATGATTATATGTGATCTATGATGGTTGTGTTTGAGCTAACCTGATGTGATATCTTTATATATGCTGATTTGGTCGAATATGCTAGTTTGACTTGTTGTGACAGGAAGAAAACACAATTGCAAATATACCTTATTGACGAGCTACCGATGAGGTATGATGTGAATTTATTTTAAAATTGATGGAAGCTATGTGTGTGGTACAGGAATCATGAACATGCCCGATTGGGTAGTTGAAATCAACTACAAGAATTAGCAACTTGATATGGTGGTTTGGTGGTTGCTTATGGTGGTTTGGTAGTTGTTTATGATGGTTTAGTATTTTATTTATGTTGGTTTAGTATATGCTTTATGGTGATTGATATATGATTTATGATGGTTGATATATGCTTTATGATGATTTGAAACATGCTTTATGTTGGTTGATACATGCTATATGATGTTTTGACATATGCCTTATGATGTTTTGATATACGCTCTATGATGTTAGTATATGTTTGATATATGTTTGGTATATGATTTGGCATATGTTTTGGTATATATATATTTTGATGATGTTGTTATATGTACACCCGTGTATGGATGTAAATACCGTAACGAGCTGTGTTATAAAGCTCCACTATGCGGTACGGGTGTTATGTTATTATGCTATCATGTGGTTATGTTATCATGATGCTATGATGCCATATGATTTTTCTTAAGTGGGATGATCATTGTAAATACCGTAATGAGCTGTGTTATAAAGGTCCAGTATGCGGTATGTTGTCATGTTTTGATGATGTTATGTCTTGAGCATATCTTTCACTGTAAATACTACATCGAGTTGGGTTATAAATCTCCATGAGTAGTGTGTCTTCTCTCAGCAGGTTGTTGAGGTATATGTGTGATTGAACACCAAGGACGGTGTCCCCCAAGGGGGAGGGTTTCGTAATAGTCCTGGTGAAAATTCCATGTAAAAATATATAAATAACCATGGATGACTGGGACACGTATTCCAAGCTGAATGTGGGCAGGACATCCTAGTGGGTGTTAATTTGGTTGTTTATGGTTAAGGAAATTGGCAAAAGCAATGGCTAAGGCATTAAAGAGGCAAAAAGGTATTTTGGCACATTTATTTATGAAAATAATGGAAATTAGGAGAAAAGGAAGGTAAAAGGTCACAAATTGCATGTGAGGAGGAAAATGAAGGAAAATAATGGAAAATGAAGAAAATAGAGGCCTCATTAATAAAAAGGCTTATGAGGATCAGTTGGAAGCTTCTTCCTTTCAGTGTGAAGGTTTGATTAGTTTAGTTTTGGAAATCTCTCATTATTCTCTCTCTCTCTCGTACTCTTGAATACTTGGAGTTTTCTTGGAGCACTCTTGGAGGGTGTGGCATACTTGAATTCTTGGAGCAAGAAGGCAAAGGAAGAGTAGGAAAGTGCAAGAAGGCATCGTCATCAACAACTACATCATATTTTCTTGTAGGTACCGAGTTGCATGTATGATTTCTTCATTAGTTTTGGCACGCATGACTCATGCATGTGGTTTCTTGGTTATGATCTGTCATTAGCATGGAGGATGGTCGAGATTGACAGTGGATTGCCTAGCCTTGCCATTTCCTCGATAACCATGGTGATTGTGGGTTTACTTTCATTGCTTTTTTTGGTTGGTTCTCATTTTTCCATAGCTTGGGTTGAGTTACTAGTCCTGGAAGCCCTGGCTGAACAAACGATCTAGAAGCCTTGTAACAGCTTAGGTTGAGTTACTAGTCCTAGAAGCCCTGGTTGAACAAACACTCTGGAAGTCCTTGGCGGGTTGAGTTACTAGTCCTGAAAGCCTTGGTTGGACAAATGCTCTGGAAGCCCTTGGCGGGTTGAGTTACTAGTCCTGGAAGCCTTGGCTGGACAAACGCTCTGGAAGCCCTGAATAAGTTGTGGGTTGAGTTAATAGTTCTGGAATCCTTGGTTGGACAAATGCTTTGGAAGCCCTGGAAGGCTTGGATGGAAACCAATCTGATGATGGTTTTTAGTGATGTTCGACCGTGAGGTGGAATCATTGTTTGATGGGTTGAGGTGGGTGGCCTCTGGAAGCCCTGGATGATTTTTCATTGATGCATTTTATGAGATCCCACATTCATGCTTGGAATGTGGCACGAGGGTGTTTGGATGAAGAGAGACTTGGCTCAACCAATCTATGGTCGGGTGGAATGTGGCAGTCCCATCTCCGGTTGGTTCATTGTATTTATTAATGAAGAAATTAATTCCCTTGATTTTCATGTGCAAATATACTGATGTATATATGGATTTTGATGGCTGATATGTTTATTGTATTTATGTTCCTATTATGTTTTTTTATATGCACATTTACCTCGAAGGTTGTTGCAATTTGTATGCCATAGTACCAACCTTTTGCAACACGTTGTGAGGACCATAGTACTTTGGTTATAATATATTATCCTTCTTAGATTGCTTGAGGGACATTTGCTTGTATGGTTGTAGTCGTAAAAATACCCAGTTGCCTATATCAAAACTTCTTTCGTTGCGATGTTGATCTGCATGTTGTTTCATTCGATTCTGCGACAAAGTGTGGTTATATTTTAAGAGTTGGAGAACTTGTTGTTGATGCTCGATGTGATCTTCCACTGCTTGAATCTTATAATGATTGTCCAAGACTTTTTGGAGATCTGTAGAAATAGATGATTTCATTGTTTGAACCTCGAGTGAAAATAATTGTGCAATTACGCCCCATTGTTCTTTCTTTAGAAGATTTTTCATGCCATTAGAGATGATTATCTATCCTGTATTCCTTGTGATACCCCTTAATTCAACTTGATTTCCTTTCCCAAAAAATTCAAGAAAAGTTCTTGAAAATTTTACCCAAAGATTGTAACCATTGGACTCCTAGTACAACATTAGCACCACCCATAGGAATGGAAAGCATTGGACTATTAAATACATATTCTCCCATGGATAGCTTGATATTATAACACTTTATAGAGAAATTTATGGTTCCTCCATTTGAAACCATCACTTGACACTCTAGTGCTGGATATAGGAAGCAATTCAATTCCTTGGCTATCTTACAATGAATAAAATTATGGGTACTACTCGAATCAATCAATAATATTACATTTTTCTTCTTGATATGTCCTTCTATCTTGAGAGTTTGAGGAGTGGTAATTCGTGTCAATGCATTACAAGGTATGGTCAGATTCATTTCTTCTTTCTCTGGGGTTGTTTCCTGGTGTATATCCTCTTCTTTTGATGCTTCTTGTTCCTTTTCTTCCTCCTCTTCCCAACCTATGTAAATTATTTTTTTCTCTGAACACTTATGACCTTTAGTGTATTTTATATCACAACTGTAACAGAGTCCTTTTGCTCTTTTTTCTTCCAATTGTTGTGGTGTCAACCTTGTAGTTTGTGGAAGGCTAGGAGCAACAACACTTCCATCTTTATAGTTGTGATAGGTAGGATTCCTTGTTTCCATAATTTTGCTTTCAATTTTTCTTGTCAACTTAAATGCCTTCTCCATTGAATGAGGTTCCCAAAGATGAACCTCATGTTGGATGTTATCCTTTAAAGTCCCTATGAAGACATCAATCGTATGCTCCTCTAAAATATCATTTACTCTTATATTCAATTTTTGGAAGTCCTCAATGTGCTCCACCATTGACCCCTTTTGTTTGAGATTTATCAAATGGCTAAAGAAGGTGTTGCTCTTTGTATCCTCATAATGTGATATCATTTCCTTTGTAAAAATTGACCAAGTAACAATTTTTTTACGAGAGAAAAGCCATTGATACAACACAAACTAATTGGGTTCTAAATATGAAGTTGTAATGCGTACCTTTTGTGTGTTTTGCACATTATGGAGATCAAAATATTGCTCCATCTATAGTATCCATGTTATGAGATCCTTGCCATCAAACTTCCTCATATCGATTTTTGGAATATGGTGGGTCTTCGATCCAACGTTAGAGTCTATGAAATCATGATTAACATTTATTTTTTTGTCATCATGAGTTTCCTCTACTACCTTTTCGCCATTAGGAAGCATTTCTAGTAGCAACTTTGTGAAACCTCTCTTCAAACCTTCCATTTATTTCTTCAAATCATTGATGTTGCTTTTCAATTTTGCTTCTATACCATCAATTTTAGCTTCCATCTTAGCTTCTATTAATTTTTGTGAAAGCAAAATTTGTTGCACTTGGCCTCGTAATAAGATATATCATATTGCATTTCTTCCTCTTCTGCATGTGTCATAGTAGAGCTTTCAAGTTTCTTACTAGGTGTTTCCATTTTTATTCTTCGAGGCATCAATTAATGATAATTATGCTTTACTATGCCCTTTGAATCACTCCAAACTATTTTTTTCAAACAAAACTTATGTAAAATTTAGAACCCACACACCTTTTGTTTTTCGCTTTGTAGGAGCTCGATATTGAATCTATGGTAACTCTGTAATTTTAGATCTCCAAGGTATAAAATTTCTTCCTGTGGTAGCCCTCTAAGTCCTCTTTCCAACCCCATAAGTCTGATCGTGATTGGATTCTTTAAGAAGGAGTCATGCCCAATCTCCCAAGATGACCTGATTATAAACTAGTTCAGTAGAGCGAACTTGTACGAAGTTCCAGTGTCACGGTTTCAACCGTAGGCCCTGAAATGATACCCAAAAAACTACAGCTCGTCTTATTTCTATCACTTTTTATGAAATTTGAATCCGATGCTCAGAGAGAAAGTTATGACGATTTTCCCTAGGTCGCATGTTTGAGATGGAATTCTGGTGCCTGCAAAAATCCTAGCTTCCTCGGCTCATATATCCGAAAATATAGTGATACAAGATATGAAATTTGGACACGAGGTTAATCAAGATTTTGTATCAACTTTGTTTTAATTTTAGATTCTGAAGCTTCATAGAAATTTTTTTATAGCGCAAATGCCACGATGTCTTGTTTGAAGCAGTGAAACCTTATAATCCAAAGCTCTGATACCAAATGTTATGCAACCAGCACAAAAAACATAAGAAAAGATAGATCAACGACTTCAAACTTAGCCTCTTCAAAGGGGAAACATCCTTTACATTACACAAATGAACAATTCTTCGATGATAAAAATGAAAATACCTCATTTATATATGTAGGAGTCTTAGGGGTCACAATATAATCATAGCCTACATGACAATAATATTGTAAGGGCACAACAATAACAGTAGTGGGATTCTGTGGGGCACAATGATAATAATATGGGGACTACATGGGCACAACAATACAATAATGGGGTTGCACTAATAACAATAAGGGACTACACTAGTAGTATAGGGACCTCTTCTTCATTGATGCACACTTTATGATATCCTGATCTCAGATCAATTTTGAAAATACGGTCACTCCCTTCAGCTGATCAAACAAGTCATCAATATGAGGCAACAAATAGATGTTATTGATGGTCACCTTATTTAGCTACCTATAATCAATGCACACTCTGAGAGTATCGTCCTTCTTCTCTACAGACAACACTGGTGCTCCCCAAGTAGACACACTTGGCATTACATATCCCTTATCAAGCATCTCTTTAAGATGTAACTTCAGTTCCACCAACTTGGGAGTTCTCATCCTGTAAGGTGCCTTAGATGCTGGTGTTTCTCATGGCATCAACTCAATTAATAGATCTAATTCTCTATGAGGAGGCAACTCTGGAATCTCTATAGGAAACACATCTTGAAACTGTTGCAAGACAACATACCACCTCAATATTTCACCATCCTCATCCTCCTTCCCTTTGTCACTAGAAACATGTACTACAAAGAATAAACATCCTTTCTTGCAACTGTGCTTAGCTTTCATGGCTATAACCATCCTCACCGATGTAGGCTTCTTCTTTCCTTGCAAGACTCTCTTTTCTCCATCATCGTCCAAACAATCAATGGCCTTCTCATAGAAATCTACCTTCATCTTGTGAATAAACAACCAATCCATGCCCAAAAGCATGTTATATGCACCCAAAGGAAGCAAATTTAGGATTTTTATTGTAGGCATTCCATTGATCTCAAATTCACAATACTTCACCCAATGATGAACTCTTCTCTTGGTCCCCGTAGCCAACTGCACCAACCAAGATTCTACATGCAAGTCTTGATTTAAAAGACACTGATCCACTAGTTCAGGACTAATATAGCTATAATTTGATCGAGGATGAATCAAAATAGAAAAACTTGATCACAAAGCTTACCTTCCATCTCGATAATGTATGCTTGGTGGTCTGCCTGCCTGTTATCAATTGTTGCATAGATTTGGGGAATGCTTTGACCTACATCCCCATTGGGATGATCTCTACCACAAATCCAACACATTAATGGTTTCCTGCCACTATCATTATCTTGCTACTCCACAGGCTGAGACCCATGTCCTTTCTTAGTTGCATTGGACTTCTTATGCGGGGGTCACATTTTCCTTTTCACCTGCATCCTAAGATCTTCCTTGCTTCTTAGGCCATTTTCCTTTAGTATTCTCATTACCCTTCTTGTCACAGTTGATCTTAGGCTTGTGCGTTGATTGTTCATATCAATGCTCCAACTTCTTGATAACTTCCTCCAATGACCAAGGCTCATCAAAATCAATATGGTCTTTCAATGCTAATGGCATTCCTCTGATGAACCTTTGGATCTTTGCTTTCTCATCTTTGAGATATGGCACATATCTCAACAACTCTAGAAATCTGGTTGTATATTCTTCATCTGTCATGGAGCCCATCCTGAGCTCATAAAATTCATTAGCATTTCCATAATAATACCTCTTAGATAGGTACTTCTTTCTGAAGAGTCTTTCAAATTCTTCCCAAGTCAGCTCCTCTTCCCTAATGCCTCTGACATGTTTGACATCTTCCCACCATATATATGATTTTCCTTTGAGACTGAAGGTGGCTATTTTGTCTTTCATATTATTTGAGTAATCATGAAGCCTGAAAAATTTCCTCATTCAAAGCAACCATGGTTTTGCATCTTCTGACTTGGTCATCTCATCGTCAAAAGTAGGAGGCTTTGCTTTCTTGAATTCCTCTGGAAAATACCCCTTCTCAATTCTCCTATAATGATGTTGGCGACAATGGCGATGATGTCTCCTAGAAGTAAATCTAGAATAAAATCCATGCATATTAGCCCTCCTCTCAGGTGTATCCAAGAGTCTGCCACTCTTTACTATATCATCCCTATCCATCCTTTACCTTCTTTGAGACCAACTTCCATCTACACCATTAGTATTTTCTTCCTGCCTATCTCCATGACTTATCCCCAACTGTCCTTACTTCTGTAAATATGAAATACTTTGAAGAATGACCGCATTAACCTCAACTTGTTTTTCTTGAGCTTTTCCTGGGCTTCAATCAACCTCTCATTATCTGCTTTGCAACTTATGATCTTCGCCTTCAAACTTCTCAATGCTTATGCTATATCAGGAGTGTCCCCCTCTCCCTGTTGTTCAACTGACTTCTCCCATCCCACTGATTTCTATTTTGGCCTGTATGGGGAGTCATATGAACTGTAATCCACCATTCTACTCTTCATCTCTTGGCCCTCTATTTCCTACAAAATACCACTGTTAGATAAAATAAAAAAATGTAATGAAAGAATTACCTCAACTTACTGTTGGTGAGGTTATTGTATCTGCACAAGCCAATCCATATTAGCATGATACAAGCATATCATGTACATGGATATAATAATAAATAAATAACATGCATGTATGGTAAACATACATACAATTGACATGCATGCACAAAAATTTGCATTCACCCCGAGGTACAGTGTTGTAAAACTTCTCTAATACCACTCTGTAACACGCTGACCCACATTTACAAGCTCACTAGGGTAAACATGAGTTGAACCCAACTTCCAAGATTCAGTTATGGAAATGGGGCCTAACTTACCAAACTTGTCCACCACTTATTGCAACACTCAGGAACACCTAAGCACACGCTTAACAACTTGGTTCCACTAGTGACCTTTTCTATGAGTTGGAACTACTTCCAACTAGGCTTTACAACTCAGCCACACACATACAACCTTGCCAATGCACCTAGAGGGCTCCAACCACACGCATAACTCAGCTTCCATGCAATTGTGGAGAAAAATTCCCTGAACTGGCCACAAACCTTGTTCCATATTTTTAGGGATTTCCTACAGGCCAACTACCTAAAACCCTGTCAATGCTAAATACAAATCTACATAATATATTCTTAGGCTCAAATCTTACCCCAACTTGCCTAACACATTTGAGTCATTTATACAAACACTTGGTAAACATAGTCACTGTGGGTCATGAATGCATATATGTTCATTGTTTACTTAGTTTCACCTAATGTTCATCAATAAGGCTTACTTCCCTCTCAAGCTAGTTGCAACAAACACTTGTTAGCTCATGCATTCATATAACTATTCAATATTTTTTCAAACCATGAACAAGATCAATAACAAGAGCACACCATATAATAAGAGATAGACCATGCATGTAAGCGACATTTAACCAAAATGAAGACATGACAAACTAATCTTAAAATCAATATAATAACCAATACTTGTGCTCATTTATCTCAATAATGAATAACACATAATAACCTATACATAATTCCAACTGAATCTGGGACTTCCACATACCACCGACCATAGATTGGGTTGAACCAAATATTTCTTTTAGTGAATCACCCTCATGCCATATTCAAAGCATGAATGTGGGATCACATGGGATACATCAAACCATGGAATCCAGAGGTTAAACCACCTCTAGCCTCATACCACAACGATTTCACCTAAATCGGTCCAAAAATCACCAAAACCAATACAAGCTTGGATGCCTCAGGATTTCTTCACTATACCTAGAGGAATTTTCTTGTCTCCACCCACATGTCAAGAGCTTCCTAGATAATTTTCCTGTCTCCACCCTCAACCCTTTGGATTTTCATGAGACCACATTAACCGAATCCAAATCCACCGACAATCCAAAACTCAACCAAAACGAAAACCCACATTACCATGGTTATCTAGGAAATGACAATTCAAGGTTGTACATCATTGTCAATCCATGCAAATCCCATGCTAATGACAACAAACATGACGAATAAACCAATGCATAAACCATGCATTCACATCCCAACAAGATAATCAAACATGCAACCTATTACCTACAAAATCCTCTTGTTGGTTGCTCTTTCTTTGCTTGATTTCTTCCCTTGCTTACTATTGTAACCTTCCTCTTGCACTCCCTTGCTTTTCCTTGCTTGTTCCTTATTTTGATTGCTAGCTTGTGTCTTCCTTATGTCCAAGTGCTCTCTCTCTTGTTGTAGTGTTCTCTCTCGTTTTCCTCTCCTTGTCCAAGTGAGAATAATGCTAGAATGTTTCCTCCATTTTTCTTTTATTTTCCTTTCGTTTTCCTTCAATTCCCCTTACATGCATATTATTGTCTCTCATATTCCTTTTCTCTTATTTTACTTTATTTATTGTATTAAATTTCCATTTATTTCCCTTTCCAATGCCAATGCCAATGCTAATTTCCATAGGCAGTAAATAATTAACCACAAGTGGATCCCAATATAATATTTTCCCCTTCATTCAGCTTGGAATATGTCTGTGATATATATATATATATATATAGACACACACACACATGCAACATCAATTGTCGTTGGAAGCTTCAATTTAGCGTCAATATGTCGAAGTTATGACATGATACTTACAACTGTGACATCTATTGCAAAAAAAAAACACATTCTGTAAAACTATTATCAAACATGCACAACATTCCAACACCATTTTTCCAAGGAATTCCAATCAATCATTGATGAAAGGGTGCCCAAAACAATGCATTTTAACTATAGTATTTATGATTTGATTCTTCATACAATACTAGTCGCATCAATATTATAGGTTTGCAATGTCTACTTATTGGGGCTTTTAAAGTTTCTTCTATATGTTAGTTTTAAAAATAAATTACACGAGCTTAATATTTTTTTACCAATAAAAGCTATTATATTTTATTAATAATTTATTCATATAAAATAGTAATAAATAATATTATATTTAATTAGGACAATTTAATCATTAATACTATTTATTATAGTTAATTTTATAAGTTTTAATTGATATTAACTATTATAATGATCATCATCAACAACAACAATAATGATAATTGATTAACAATATTGACAATTATAATAAATCTTTAATCAAAATCAGAGTTCAATAAGCATCATAACATAAGTTTGTTGTGTGTGTATATCAATTACCTAGTATCCATTGAAGTTATCAAAGATAAATAATGAAGATGTCATGAATACATATTTATACAATCAAAATACCTAAAATGTAGTGGGTTTTATGAGTTCACCCTATCTACTTTTGGTATTAATACATATTGATTGAACCAAACATTCGGTGGTTTTATTTATTAAAATATAGCTTCTGAATTAGCAACCAAGATATATTACAATTCACAAAATAGTGATATAAAACCACAATCTTTGTATGTTTGAAAAAATACCATGAATACTCAACATCACTACACTTTTAGTTCCACTTGATCACGCACATTATTTCACCACTTACATTTTTACATCATTGATATGATAATCACCCTATGAGTGACCTCAGTTAAAGATTTATTAAATGAAGGTATTACAGACTCATATGTTGGTGTGTGTGTCTATGTTATTTAAGCAACGGATTGATCAAATTGAAAATACACAGACACTTGAAATGGTAAACAACAGAGAAACACAATAAGCAAATACAAGAACACAATAATTTAATAAAGAGTTCACCCTAACCTCCAGGGCTACATCTCCGGTCCAGCACTCAGTGGTGGCCTTCTTTTATTGTGTCTTGAAGAAGAGAATTACAATGAAGGAGCTCAACATGAGTCTCCTGAAACAGATTGGCTTGGCAGGGTGGTTCTTGGATTCCCCAAACCACTAGAGTACACAGACTTTTTTCCTTGCTAGCTCTTTGACCTCTCTAGTCTGACAGATCCTCTCAGGGATGGCTTGAACCTCTCAAGCTCTCGGGTGCTCGACGCTGCCTTTGGTCAGCTCAGCCCTCTATCTTCTTTCTGCTTTTTGCTTCACTGGTTCTTCTCTTCTCTATCTTCTGTCTTCGATGTTTCATCTTTCGGTTCCTGACTCTCTCTCTGTGTGTCTTTTTTGTTCTTCGTTCATGGCTTAAAACCATTCTAGCTCATGGCGGTTCGTTTCCTCTTCCGCCTCCGTCGATTCGCCTGCTTGCAGTTGCGCTTGGAGTTCCCTGTTCTCGGTGTCATCATCAGACTCACAGGGATGACCACTTGTCCTCCTGTGAACTGCGCCAACTTTCCTCGTCGGTTCATTTCTTCAGTTACGCTATGGAATGAGTCATTTGCCACCGTGGCGGTCAATTCAAACTTCAAATTCTTCTAAATCGCGACTTATTCCCTCATCAATTCCATCTTCTCCATCGGGCGCGATCTCAGCCGTTGGATCTGGAGCCCCCAGATCCAATGCCATTCGCTCGTCTTGCATGGTTGACTAGCTCGACCGTTAGTGTGTAATGAGCGGTGGTTTTATCTCTCCTCCGCTTGCCACGCATCAAGCGTTGAGTGGAATTGCTCCTTTTCCTTCAAAACTGCTTATCGCCCATGGACGCCCCCGATCAATACCACCGGTTTTGGAGCGGGTCCCGTCGTTAGCTCTTAGCCTTTTATCCCACAGTTTTCCCGGCTCTCATGCGACCGAGCGCTCGAGGCTTCTCCAATTTGAGGTTTTTCGCCCAGAGAAGCGCGATTAACACTAATCGCACATCAAAACTGCCTCTGTTTCCCGATCCGGGTCTCCCAGGGGCTAACTTTGCCTCCTGCGCAGTGTCCATGGGCCTCAGTCAGCGCTCTTTGACCGAGGTCCTCATTGTTTCACATTGGTTGCCATTTCCACTGGTTTAGAGGTGTTCTTGATCGCTGTTTTAAATCCTTTGAAGTCTGTCCCATCCTGGCACAACCATGGCTCTGTTAATATTTCTTTATGGATCCAATTCAGATCAATCATTATCTTCTTAACTTATTACAATAGGTACATTTTCAAAAGCTTATTCCCCCCTAGTTGTACATGGAATAACATAGCACCAAGTTTTTATTTGAGACATCAAGATAGAAGAAAATATGTACATATTGTTCTTGAAACATAGATGGTTTAGCTTGAGATGTTGACATTTCTTTAGATATGTCCAACATATCTCCTTCTATCAAAAGAGATCAAATCATTTACATTTAAAAATCACACATGTAAAGGACCTATAGTCCCAATAAATTATCTCTTTAATAGTGCCCAAGTAATCAAGTTGTCCTTTTATTGGGTTTGTATTCCTTCAACTTCCATTGTTTGTCTGATCAAATGCAATAGGCACTACATAATCACATGTTTTCTTGCCATGATCCACACTTTGCACTCTAAACTAATGACCATATGATCACATCATAGGATATGTTCATACCTTCATTCATAGAAAAAACTGCATATTAAAATCAATAATTATTCTTCAACTTGAAATAATACATAAATGTGTTTAATTAAAATCCATGTAGTTAATCTCATGATCCATCACATATCATCCTTCAGATCCAATTCCTATGCTCAACTAATATAATTCACTTTTCCTGTTTGGTAGTCCAAATTTATGATTTTTACCTTCACACGCGTTTGTGCACTTTGCAAGTCATTGATAAACATAATTATTTAGGGAGTGGAATACGAGGTTTAGACCTTCTAGATGATTATATATCTTCCTATGATTTTTATTCATCTCATCATATATTGCCACCCTTTCCTAGTAACCTCAACATTAAGAAAAATGATTATATTCATTTTATCCAATTCATTTCCAAATTCTATGATGTTAGCGAGCACTTAATATTATTCATTTTTTAACAAGGAGAATATTTATTCCTTAGTTAACAAAATTATAACCATATATATGACAAATAATTACACTACCTCTCAAATCCCATGTTTTTGCATTTGTTTCAAGTTTTTCCCAAATCATTTTTCAGCATGATCACCATCCCAAATGAATGGAACATCTATATGCATTTGGGTTAGGAATTCAAACATAAAAACTAAAGGTTTATTAACATTGTACCCTTTATCCATGTACACTTTAGTTCTTGCTTGTTGCTTTACAAACCCCTTTAAGTGTTTTCATATATCTCTATAGGAACAACATTCATTTATAATTTACTACACCAACCAGTTGAATGTCTTTAACCAAATGTACCAAAAGATGGATTTCATTATCTTTTTTTTTTTAACCAACAAAATAATTGTATTATTTAAAATTTGTGTTGGGAAAACAACATATTCCTATGATGCCAAAGAGTTTGTAAATCAAAGGTAGGTCTCCATCTATTTTAGGATTGTTCTTGGTAGTTTGAGAGATCAATTTTTTTTGTTCATTTCTTCCTTCTGTTTTTATTTTTTTAACGAGAACTGAGAATAGTTATTTTATTAAAACACACTCAACTAAATCTCAATTTAGATACATGATTTACATAAGCAAGTTGAAACTAGTGGACATGGCCATAATGGAGTTTGTATCAATCACCATTTGCATAATTTTGACTTTGAACCGTTTGAACAAAATTCTACAATATTTGCAACATTCCACTAGGACATTTTCCAATACTAACCTAAAAAAAGCAAAATTTACAAAGCATCAAAATGTTACATTAAGCCATGAGAAATTATTACTGAGCTTTGATTTTTGAGTCTCCTCATTAACCATTAGGGAAAGGGTACATACCACTTTTGCTCCTGCCACCATATTTCACCTTGATTTAGCCTTGAACCCAAATTAACCATGTGATAAGACTTAGAGTTGTTTGATTTGAGAACATGAAGACATTTCTTCTCAGGGATAGACTGATACAATTGAGAAATCCACCTGAAAATATGACTTAACTTTGTATATGATGAGAGAGATCTTGAATATAATTAGTGAATTAAATTCAAGGAATTACAAAAAAAATGACCTTCTGAATTCCCAAATTCACAATTTGCCTCAAACCCTGATATAAGGTAGAAGCTTCAACAATGTTGTTAGAAGTGTGACCTAAAACCCAAGCATACCTGTGTTTTTATTGATTCTCATGGAAAAAAAATAACCCCTCCTTCCCCCAACTCCTGCCACCCCTCTTTTCTTCCTATTATATCATGTCTAACCGTGTAGATTTTCCAAAAAAACAAATAACATCAAATAACATTTCAAGATCATCTATTAAGAATTTAAGGAGGTTCCTGGTTTTTCCCTATTTTCTTCTTTAGAGGTGAAATTTTTTTGTTGAGGTCCTGAATGAGCTGAGTAATTGTGACTAAGTCTTTTCTATAGGTTGATGCATCTAAATGCCACATAGATGAATCTCTTAAATTTGTTGACTCAAGATGAATAAGTCATCCTCATTCCTCTGCATGTTAGACTTTTGATCTACCAACAACTCCATCCTTATGGTCAAACTTGAGAATATTTGATCCCATAAGCTAGTTTATCTACTCACCTTTGGAGTGAGGCATGTTTCTTATGTGGGTGAAGATGAAGTTGCTCCACCAATTACTATAGGCTAAGACTAAGAACCAATTATAGAACTACTTGACCAATTCTCACTTATCCTTTGAGAAGAACGAGTCCTTTGACTTGAGTTGTATCTCAAAGGGTCAAGAAAGCGATTATGTAATTATGTCGTATGAGATGGAGTTTGTTTCCCCCTCTAAATTTGTCTTGCATCCACACTTAGAGTGCTTTTGACATGCTTCTCAACTTAAAAATTCCATAGAAAACATACCAATTGAATTTGCGCTTACCTGAAGTTACCACTGATTTTCTCTAAGTAAGTGGGGGCCATGAAGGATGGAGTTCATCAAGATGAGCATAAACACACCCAATGTCACACCACTTGATTTTGATAGCAAGTTACCTAGTTAATGACCATCATTTAAGATCGAGTTATTACTATTTCCTTCATGGGTGTCCTCAATGGTAGTTCACTTCCAAGAGAAGAGAATAGAAAAAGTCTCCCCAATAATAGACCAAATTTTAGCTAGAGGGTTATAATTAAATGGCTCTCCTATTGATTTATTCACGGTGGTAATGGAAAAGACTTGTTCAAAAACTTCCAAGCATTAAATTCACTCAAGGATCATACCAATGTTAACCTCTTTCTCAAGATGGAAACAACATCAAATTTTGAAATTACAAAATTGGGAGTGATACCTTGTCAACGACCAATCCCTTGTAAAAACTCCATGCAAATGAAGCTACTTGTAGGGATGATAACCACTTGGCATGCATCATCCTCAATATGTCAACCTTTATTCTTTCTTCTAAATCATTTTATTGCCACTATACCTTAGAAAAAGGTACTCATGTCCTATGTTGTACATCCCACATCTAGAAATAATATGCATACACCAATACATACAAGCTCCTTTCTCACTGTGAACTATGTCATTATACCTCTCCTATCCTTTGGAATCCCCTTCACGCTAGATCATAATTCTCATTGGGTATGACTTGCCTCTTGGTTGAAACTGATGGCACATCACACACTCCTCCTTCTCTCTGCACTCAGACACCTTATGCCTCTCTAGACCTTCCGTATCTCAGTCATTACATTTCATTAATTTGATTGCGTGATTTCTATTATGACCAACCACCACTTGTCTTGTCCCATTTTGTTTTATTTATCCCTTGCATATCGTTGAGGTAAGGGCTTGATTTCTTGTTTCCCATTAATTCTAATTAAATCTTGCACAATGGTTGATCCTTCATGGGCCATTCCATTGGCCTAAACATTATTTTTCCTAAGGACATGACCTATTTCATAAGTTTCAAGTTGTTTGATAGCACATATGATCTTTTTAATGATTTCTTTAATGTTCCATCTTCAGGGAGGATATCTTTCTTCACACTGTTAATGATTAGTTGTGAATCTTTGATTATTGAGAGGTTGGTTATGAGGCCTAGTCCCCATGAAAATGTAAATATTCAATAGTTTCATCAAGGCATAAAATAACCTCTCTTGCTTCCACCTCCCCTGATGGGCTTAAGTATCCATTTAAGTATCAAGAAAGTATTTATCAATAATATAATTAATCTATAATCCATAAATTGTCATGGATATTCTACTAAATAGTTCATCATAACATATCTGATATATTCTACTTAAAAAACTGAAATCTACACTATGAGGGTTTATTTCTCTTTACATTTATGGATAGATAAATTAATGTTTATTGTGTATGCATGCAAATTATTATTATGAAAAATATAGAGAAAAACGAATTAAAAGCTCATAAACCATGATTTGACACAATATATAACTTGGGAAACCCTTTTGGGAGAAAACCCAAATGGAAGGTGAGGCCACTTTACTCTCTTTCTCTACATAGAAAATAACTGTGAATACAAAGAAGTAAGGCCTATGGCCCATGGGCTACGAAAATGCATAAATCCTCTCTCCTTATCCCTTTCAGCTACTGATCATCCATGGAGCAAAGTACACTCGAAAAGAATGGAACTCATTTTCCTCCTAGTGGTTTGGTTATAGCACAACTCGATAGCCCAATAGTGGTTAGCTTTGATTCCTTCAACTCTTAATTGGAGTTACATCATTTAATATTCTAGAATCCCATCCAACATGATCACATGGTTAGCCCCTTTTCCATGAATAATGGGGTTGACATGGCATCCTCTCTAATTATGGTGAATAAAATAGGAAGGTCAACTTCTGAGTGGCATAATTTTTGTATATGGATATTGATTGAGGCGATTCTTGGACCATTGGAAAGGTCTCTGTGTGAGAATAGGAAAAAAAATGGCACACTAAAGTGGCAAATTTTTACCTCCAAAAAATGCCATTTGATACCTCAAAATTCACTCTGAAGGTTTCAGATCCCAATTTGCTAAATCGGTTCCTAGTAATAAAATGTCCAGTGAGCTGATTCCTCCACCGTTTCCATTATGAAAGTATCGATATGGATGAAAAACAATATAATGATTCAATACATATCACACATCCCCATTTTTGGAGGCTTTTGGTCCCCAAAAGCTTCTACTAATCGAGGTGAGGAAACTTTTCCTTCACCTTCTCTCTAGTGTACCATTTAGCTTTTCTTGGAATTTGTCCTTTGAATCGAGTCTTCCATAGGTCATGATGTCCCTGTATCATAGTTTCAGAGCTCTCTTATAGAACTATATCTTCTATCAACTCTACTTGAGCATTTGGTGTCAAATCCTTTATATAAGGTAGGAGCTATTCTCTTCTTCATCTAACATGGAAGGCTCATAGAGTTTATGATTCTCTACATTCACAACTGAGTAAATATGCATGTATGGTGGTAGGATGAGTCTATAGGTGTTATCTCCTACCTTTTACAATATCTCAAAGGGGCCAACCACAAATTATTGATTTTCTTATCAGGTCCCTATAGCCTCTCCTTGTTCAACTGTAACCATACTCTATCTCCCACCTTCAATGAATTCTTTGTTTTGTGTTGATCATGCTTGGCCTTGTCTTTTTCCCGTGACTTTTGCAATGTCTCCTCTACCTATATATGGATTTTCTTGATATTTTCTAGAAATATTTTTACCCTTAAGGCATCCCCTATGAAATCCTCCCTCACTCCTCTGTGTTTTGCATTATAAATTTGCAAAGGTGAGGGTGGAAAATATGCAAAACAAGCTTCAAATTGGGACTTACCAATGGCATTGCAGATTGCTCTTTTATAGACCATTATATATATATATAATATATATATATATATATATAAATCAATTTTTCATCCCAGGACTTCAAATGCTTATGATTGTAACCCTTCAAAAAATTCACCAAAGTCCTCTTGACCACGTTTGTCTGCCCATCTATCTGTTGATGGAATTTTGTAGACCTATTTAAGTTTGTGTTCATCTTCTCCTACAATATATTCCAAAATTCACTAAGAAATATCGTGTCGCTGTCTAGAATGATGCTCCTTAGCATCCCAAAGTGCACCTAAACCTGTCTAAAGAACAAGCTCGCTGCTTCTTTCACACTGAGGGTCTTTTTATAACATATCACAACTAACATCTTGTTGAAACTGTCAACTATGATGAATAGGTAGTCATGTCCCTTCCTAGTTGTTGGTAAACCTACCACAAAGTCCATGGAAATGTGTTCCCAGGGATGAGTGGGTACAGGTAAGGGATGATATAGACCTTGTTACATGTTACTAGGCTTGATGGTACAAAAAAGCATATATCGAAGTTAAAAAATTGACTCTTCTAGATTCCTCTTCATCATGATCACATGGATAGCTCCTTTTCCATGAGTAGTGGGGCTGACATTGCATTCTCTTGAATTATGGTGGACAAAACAAGAAGGTCAACTTACGAGTGGCATAATTTTTGCATACGAACTTTGATTGAGGTGATTCTTGTGCCATTGGAAAGGTATTTGTGTGTAGAATGGGAATAAAAGGTGTAATGATAGATCAACCAATTTTTACCCCCAAAAAACATTGTTTGATGCTTAAAAATGGTCCTAGAAGGTTTCATACCCCAATTTCCAAATTGGGTCCCATTGGTAAAAATGGTATTGTCAATTGATTCCTCCACTTTTTCCACTCTAAAAGCATTGAGATGGATGAAAAAAAATATAATGATCCAATCCATATTAGTCCTTACTATTTCAATGTACCATATGTGGATTCTCATGACAAGTATCTCTTTAGATGTTATCCACCTAAATTCAAGACAACCCCATCTACTATTTCATTATCCACAAAATTTATCATGGTACTAATTAATATTTTAACGTAAACACTCATCGAAGATAGATTTATGGTCTATATAAAAATACAAGAACACAAATATACAAACGCAGATACCAATCCAATGGCATGAGACAAATCTTATTTGAGACTAATGCAACCGTGCAAAACTATCGGGAATATATGTTGAACATAGGCACCAATAATTTAGTTAAAATATGGTCATAATATTACAAGGGTTAAATCAAGGATTTTAGACTAGTTTACATCATAACCATATTAGTAATGGAAAATTATGGGTATGATTTTCCTTGAGACCCATCAAATAACCATTAACAATAAATGTTTTTTCTCAATGAAGAACCATATCCTATTGGAGTTGTAATTGCATAAAATACCTTGTTCATAATTATCTAAGTCATCCTTAAACATTATCCATAATGCAATAGGGTATCTTTCTTGTCTTTGACACAACCAAATATCCTTTAGATGCATTTATATATTTTTAGTGAATACATATGTTTTCGAAGAGGGTCAAACACATTGTTGAACATGTTTGTTACATCCAATATATGTGCCATTTTAATTTTTTTTTAAATATGGCAGTCTTATTTATGGATTTTGGTATGCGATAAATAGGATTTTGAAGTCATCTAGATAGTTGTCAAGATAATTATTCATTAAACATATCTTATTACATTGATTTATTGCATGATCCAATCTTCTTTGACCAAATGTTTGTGTCATGCTAAGAGGAGAAGGTCTAACCTCGACAATTTCATTTCAAGCTCTCTTACATGAAAAACAATGATGATCTAGTTGCAAAAATGACATTTGTCCTTCAGAAACACTCTCACAAATTTTAAGAATATCTTAAACAGGTTACTAGCCACGACATAGATAAGAAAATAATCCTTTTATGCTTATTCCTAAACCACAAAATAAAGGATAATAAACATGATGCATCCGTTGTTGATAAACCCTAATTACTCATAATTAGAAAAATGATTTAATTATTCCAAAATAAAGGTTATACTTGAGCATACTTCAAGACCTATAAATTCATGGTTGTTCAATAAATCACATCATACATCAGAAATGACCTCTCAAATATAGGTTGGAAAATGTCATACATCTAAATTCCATTCTATATGAGCAATATGTCCTCTAACCATAGTTCCAAATACATGTCCATATTTCCAACTTGATGGTGTCCAAGAAAAACAAGAGACAAGATCAAGTGCTCTTCATTCAAAGACATCCAAGGAGGAATGTTATAATTTGTTATAAGAATAGGCCAAATTATAAATTGTGTAGATTGAAAAGAGAATGGATTCACTATATCCATAGCTAAGCCAAGTCTTACACTTCATTGCCCACATATCATTTTTCAATCCATGTATTATTTATGTGCTTCATGGCCCCAAAAATGGAGCATTTAACATGTCTTGTAAACTCATATTTTTTGCATGCCATTGATATATTCAACTAAAAATTTACAAGAAAATAGCATTGCAATCTTAGAAATATGGGCAAGTGAAGTAACACTTTTTTTGGAATCTTATTTTTTATTTTATCTGTTTACATAGGAGCAACATTGACTTGTTTTGAATTCTGGACACACAAACTTATCTTTATATTATCCTTGGTATAAGATACAATATTTTGGACTTGATATACTTTGTAATCAACCCCCAAATCAATGAATAATTTTCTAGCATCATTGCATCCATTAGAAAATACATTGTTTAATGGCAACAATTTACCTTTCAACAAACTATCATTAACTATTAACTAGCAATTAGAAAATTGATAAGATTTAAGAACTTGTAAAACACATTATACTATAGTGCACAACAAATTGTATGTCTGATCCGTAAACTGCCATGGATATTCCACTGGATAGTTCGTCAAAAGAGATATGATAATATTATTTAAAATCTGAGATTCTACACTATTATAGTTTTAAAATATTTCCATATCTGTAGATTTACTATTAATAGTGCATGAGTGCAAATGAAAAATATGTCGAAAGTAGAGAACGGAAAAATAAAAGTTCACACACACATTTGACACAAGATTTTCTGTGGAAAATCCTTTCGGGAGAAAAACCTAGCCGGAAGGTGAGGCTGCTCTGCTCTCTTTCTTTGTCTGGAAAATGGCTGCGAGTACAAAGAAATATAGCCAGTGGCCCATGGGCTTCTACAATGCACAAACACTCTCTATGTTCTCTACCTCCTATCCCTCTTGACTATTCTTGCAGCCATGGAACAAATGCACTCAAAAGAATGGAATGTCTTTTCCTCCTAGTGGTCCGATTATAATGCAACCTAATAGGCTACTAGTGGTTAGGTTTGACTACCTCAAATCTTAACCATAGTTACAATATTGACTCTTTATCTAGATTCTTCTACATCATAATCAAGTGTCTAGCCCATTTTCGATGAATGATGGGGGTTGACGTGGCATCCTCTCGAATTATGGCGGTGAAAATAGGAAAGTCAATTGCTCAGTGGCATAACTTTAGCATTCTGTTGTGGCCACCAAAACCCCCCCTCCTTATGAAGTGTTATTACTAATACTAAATAAGTGGGGACCCTTAGTAAAAAATTTAAAAAAATCAATTAGTGTTATATTTCTTTTTAGATGAAACTTATAACATCATGGACTTAGGGAAATACCTTTGGAGAATATAAAAAACCGAAGATTCATAATGAAGAAAGTAAATTCACTCCTTAAGAGAGATCGCATCGCACAAAGAATGATAGGATACCTTCTAAATAAGCCAATATGATAAAAAAACGCGAGATTGCGACGCGAAACTCCATCGCATCGCATGCATTAAGAAGCACTCACATTAAAAAACCTTAAAATCGCCGATATGCGATATCGCATATCGCACATCGCAAAAATCACATGAATTACATATAATGATTATAATGATTAAGCGATCTTGCGATCCTGCGATTTTGTGATCATACGATCCTGCGATCTTGCGATAGTGCGACCAAGCAACCCTGTGATAGAACAACACGATGCAATTGCGGTAATGCGATACAATGATCTGCGATATCGTAAAGCAAAATCGCAAAACCTCTCCATCGCAATTGGTTCTGGCTCATTATTCGAGAAAACTTTTTTAGGCCAAAAACTGGACATGCGCTTTAATGTGAATTAATGAGTTGTTGCCAGTTGTTAATGAAGTATGGTGTTGTGTTTTTCGAAGAACTAGTTCACGTAAGGTGGCGTGTTTTGCATATCTTCGGCATTTAAAGTTTCCTTGTCGTTATTTTTATCATTGCTTCCACCTCAATCGTAAACTGCAAGAACAAAGGATGAAGCATTATATAGGGCAGTATGCAGGAAAATATGAGGAGGAAAGACAATACTCCAATATCCATATTGGAAGGCACACCTAGAGCCGCAGAACTCTTCTGAGGCATCCATCACAGATTTCTCATATCCAACTACATTTGAATGGGTACTGAATGATGCTGATACCAGAAATAGACAGTTTAATGCTCAGGGTCAAGAGCTCACGGAATCACTGTTTTTACAAATTTTCAGCTTTATACCCGATAAGAGAAAAAGGCGCAAGAGGCGAAAAACGCATCAGGGAAGCCCAGATCAAGAAACAGAGGCAGTTTCCGATGCGCGATTAGCGCTTAGCACTAATCGCGCATCGCTAAGAAAACTTGCTTGAAAAGGAAGGCTTCTAATTACTCAGTCACCTGCAAGCCTCTAAAATTGCAAGGAAGCAGCGATATAAACAAACTGGAAACAGAAAGCTAAAACAGAAGCAATCCGAGGGTTAACCAAGTTAAAATGGGATTATTACCAGACATACATGGTAAAGCCACATAGTCATTGGATGACTCTCAAGTATATCATCAATTTTGCTGAGAAGATAGTGCCAGCTCTTGATGATTCTGTTTGCTTAACTCAACCAAAGATGGAAGACAGTCAACCGACTCTACTGAGGCAAATACAGAATGATTGCGATGTTAAGGAGCAAATTTAGAGATAGTTAGATATTAGATTTAATTTTAGAAATAGTTTTACTTAGAAAAAGGACGGTCATTTAAACCGAATCCTGAATTTCTGTAAATAAGTTATTTAGTTAGTAGTATTTAAACCCTTCTCATGCATTTAGAGAAGGGTCCAGAAATTTATCAAAAACATGTCCTCAGAACATGCACTTTTGCACCCTTAGAGGAGGTTTTGATGAATGAATGGAACATGGTTTATTTGATATTTGCATTTGATATCTGCTACTGATGTTGCACTTCTCTACTCTTAGTGGATGTTAAATCAAGGAGAGATAAATCAATTATTGCTTGAAGCTCATGAGTAGGACTAGTTATAAATGGTACTTATCTCTTAACCATTTCTGCTTATGCGTTAAAGTGATATTCAGTTTTCAGTTGTTTATATATTGCAGCATGGATGCTTGATTTATCATTTGGCACTTTTGTACGGTGATAGCTATTTATTTATGCTTAGTGTATGAATAGCTCATTTATGCGATAAGTTTTTCACAACTGTTTCATCTAACTTCTTATACGAAGTAGTTCATCTTTATTGAATCCTTTTCTTATAATAGCTAAATGATCTTTATTACCAGTTATTGTTTGAAATCTTTTTAGATCGCAGAGAATAAAGATCACACCCCGGGTTAGCATAAATTTTGATGTTTTTCTGTTTATTAGAATACAACAGCATAGCATTAGATTAGAATTAGAATAGAAGTATTCCATTTAGAACAAAAATACCCATCTTTCTCACACACACAAACTGAATTGGGAAACTGGTCCCATATCCCCAGTCGGACCCGCTATACCAAACGGATAAGGAGCTGCCAATCAAGGTCCGAATCGGGCGGGTATCCCCCTTGTTGTAGACCCGATTTTCGGGGCCTTCAACATATTTGGCGCTAGAAGGAGGGCCTGAACTATGAATGGCAAGTAAATCCAAATCAAAACACCATTCTGAGAGTAAATCGCCCTTACCATCTCCCCCAACTTCTCCATTACACTTAAATCCAGAGTTAGAAGTCGCCGGAGCATCAACCGCTGCTACAAACCCTAAAATTTCGGAGCAATCTATTATAGAACCTCCTGAAGTCGAATCTCTGATTCACAAACTTCAGCAATTTTCCATTTCCCCTCAAAGATTTGATAAATCTCAGGGCAGCATGACTTCGCAGTATAATCCTGCTCATCCCCTAACCAGATTAAAGAGTGAAAAGTTTGGTGTTCGTCCAACCGAATTACCTCTTCCCAAAAGAAAAAGAGAAAGCAAATCACCTAAAGGGTCCGACAGTGAGACTCTTTCATCAACATCATCCATCTCAACCTCTTCACCGTGAAGTCAACCATCCACTCCTCCACTCCAGACCATTATCAATCCACCTAGTGGAATCCCTACAACTCCTCCTCAATCATCTGCGATCATAATATCCTCATCTTCCCAACCACAGGGATCATCTTCTACACTTCCCCCTGTTAGCAGTTCAACAATGGCCTAGTCTCCATGGAACAACCCTGGGGCAATCTTAATGCCTGCACCCTTGAGTCAAATACCGACACATCCTGAGAAATGGCTGCCTAAGTTTAATCCCGAGGCAGGCATGCTAGCAGAAGAGCACATAAAGAACTTTATGCTATCCATTAATCTCAACGGGGTTACTAATGAATATGATGTTGTTCGACTGTTTCCTTATACTCTGTAAGGAACAGCCGGATCGTGGTATTTCTCAGTACCCTCTGGATCTATTACTAGTTGAGACATCTTCCAAGACCAATTCCTAACCAAGTTTGGTGACGACAGGTCTACGACAACGTTAATCAACGACCTATCCAACCTTAGGGCCGAACATAGGGAGCCGATTAAAGACTTCAATCTACGTTTCAATAAAATTCTAAACAAAATTCCTACTGCTTCCCAGCCCAGCGAGGAAGTGTGATGTGAATGGTATATCACTGCTTTACCATCAAACATAGCAATCTTCGTGGACAGGGCTAATAAAATAACCTTAGCCGCAAACATGAAAGAAGCCATAGCAGTAGAGAAACATATAATAGCTCTAGAGAAGAAGTCTGCGATAGAGGAATGGAAATCTAAAAAGGTCACCTTCAAAGAAGAGTCCAAGAATAAACAAGCAAAAGATCCATTCGATTTGGAGGGATTACAAAAAGTTCTGAAGACCATGTCCAATGAAATGATCGACATAAAAAAACAAGTAGCAGAAACTTCTTTGAAAAGGCCTTACAGAGCTTTTAAAACAGGGCCATCCACGGATTCAAGACCACCCAATGCTATTACAAGTGCTGAATCCGAGGAAGAGGAAGAGGAAATTGCCACTGAAGGGCAAACCGATGATGAAGAAGTTGTAGAATTACAAGGAATGTGGGATTTCATCCTCCCACAGGAAGAAGATCAAGAAGTATTCCCAGTTAACACATGAAGTAGAAACCAGCTTGATCCTCCCCAAACTACCCCAAAACCGAAGAGCGCAAGCTCTGCAACAAAGGATAAAGTCGCAACAAAGAAAACGACATCTAAAGTGACTCAAACTAGCCCAGTCCAAACAGATTCACCTACTCCATCTAAAACACTGATAGTTTCGGATGAAATGGAGTACAATATCATAGAAGACATAAAAAAGACTAGGGCCAACATCACTCTGTACGAATTGAGAAAGCTATAGCATCAACAAAAGATAATGATGAAAGAATTACATGCTGTGCCAGTTGCACCTTTGCCTGCCGCTGTAATTTCTCAAGCTTCCCAGAACATGGGAAGACCTCCAACTAATACGACGAACAAGATTGATCCAAACGACATCGCTTTAATTGGAGGAAGATCGAGATCTCATACTCCCCCTTTTCTCCTTACTTATGAAATTTTTAACAAAAATGTACATAATTGTTTAGTGGATTCAGGTGCATCATCAAATATTTTACCAAAGTCTATATGCACCAAATTAAACGTTCAACCACATAAACCCACTGTTCGCATTGTTCAGCTAGATCGATCTCAAGTTGAAGTCATTGGTGAACTAAATCAAGTAACCATAAGGCTATCATCCAACCCGAAGGTATGTCAAGTTATTGACATTTTAGTCGTTGATATCACTGAATTTTATGGCTTAATTCTTAGCAGGGATTGATCAGAAAAACTGCATGGATACTTCGCAACTGACTGGTTGCACATGTGGCTGCCTTACAATGGTAAGCCAAATCAAATAAAAGTTGAACGTGAATTACATCATAAGTACATAGTAACGGAATTAGAGGGGGAAAATGAACCAGTAGCATATAACAATAGCATAATTGGCAATTACTCAGTGGATTCTTTTCTCGGCAATATTAATGCTCATACGTCACCTTATTTAGAACATTTTGTTTTATCCCAAGTCGAAATTTTTTCTCAAACGGATAGTTCAAAGTGTATCAATTTTTTAGATAGACCTGTAAATAAATATTTGTTTTCGAAATTATTTTTTGATGGCTCTAAATCTAACGAAGGAGCAGGAGCAGGATGCGTGCTAATTAGTCCAAAAGGAGATAAAATCATGTTAACGTGCAGGCTCGAGTTTTATTGTACCAACAATACAACAGAATATGAGGCTTTAGTCCAAGGGTTGTACAAAGAAATCAGGTTAAACATAAAGTACCTCCAAGTCTTCGGAGACTCTGAAATTGTAGTCAGACAGGTACGAAATACTATACATTGCTTATCAGGTCATTTAAAACACTATCAATCTTTAGTTCAATATTTGACTGAGCATTTTATAGCATTCAATATTTCATCAATTCCCAGGCTCCAGAATGCAAGCGCCGAACTTTTAGCTAACGTAGCTTCTAAGCTCATTCCTTCTGAAGATTTTAGTCCATATAGATTCTCAATAGAATTAATCTTTAGACCATCTATTCCTGACAACATCACAAATTGGAGAATATTCAACGACGATCCTGATATCGTAAATTTCCTTACTTTTGAAGGATCCTACTCCAACCAAATAATTGACGAAGACCAACACTATCGACAATTACAACAAAATAACACTAATAATGCTATACCTAAATCAGTGGTCAAGTTAGAAGATCTGTACGATTTGAAAGATCGGTTTAAAAGGTCTACCATTTCAAAACTCCAAAGTTCAACTTTAAATTACGAATTAGTAAACCTAGGAACCGATGCCAAACCCCAAAACATAAATCTAGGCCTCGGCCTAGCCCCTGAAGAAAAACTAGCATATATTCATCTTTTGAGACAATACAAAAACGTTTTTG
>APFE031023733.1:106009-128285 GCA_000404065.3 Pinus taeda | reverse complement strand
ATAGAGAGAGAGAGAGAGAGAGAGAGAGAGAGAGAGAGAGAGAGAGATGCCCACAAAACAACAAATTTGGCTTGGTTTGAATTTTTTTGTTCATGATGATATCTCATTAGATGCTCGATCTTAGTATGATTAAATTCCCATAGGTTTCACCTAGAAGGTACAAGGGGAAGAAAAAATATATATTTCATACTGCTTAGAAGGAATGTCATTCAATAACTCACAATTCGTTCATTTTATTAGGGTAAGTTGGATTAGAATCCAAGTCCAAATAGTTTCCTTGAAATCCAATGAATATATATCTATCTCTTATGTAAGCATCATTAAAATTACCACTTGAATGAGACAAGCAATCAATCCATGAGTGTGTTAGTGCATCATCGAACCTAGATAGCTGAAGATCAAAACCTTTTCCTTGGCATAATAAATTTGGACCACAATCTTGCTTGCAGCCACTTTCTGTCCCTAACTGTATTGGCCACCCACCTTTATTGGATTGATTGGGCCAGAGGCCTGTCATAGTGTCACTAACTCACCATCACTTATGAAAGTTATCCTATGTCACAATGTCACATGTGGAATAGTGGAAGTGTCGCTTCGACTACAATTTGCACAGATATTATGTGTCTCAACATATCACTTAAAATATTTAAAATATATGGCTTCTAAAGAACAACATGTATCACTACTTATGAAATACTAAAACACTTTTAATACATTGTACTTGCTTGACTACAAACTCTCCACGGTGGACCCCCACATTTATTCCATGTGATTATGATCATGGAGAGGATGCAGAGGATGTAGAGGATATTCCATCGTATAATTTTACTTTGTCGGTAATCATATATGTCCCATAAGATATTCTTAGTAATATCTCATATAGTAGAAGACATTTTATTTCAGATTTATGGAGACTTTATTTTGAGAGTTCCATACAATTTCAAACCAAAATTGAGGATTCAGTAAATCATTTATGTGTTATGGTCATTTTATTTTATTTTCTTATGATAGATATGTGTTTTTAATGAAAGCTTTATTAGTGAATGGTTAATTTATTATCAAAATATCACACTTAAACGGAAAATTTTAAACATAATGTTTATTGAATGGCAACCAAAAGACCTAAAATCTTAAAAAAAATATATGATGGGTAAAGAGGAATCCAAATTTCAAAATAATAGAATTGTAAAACGATCATAGATTGTTGAATTAGCACCACTATGTAATTATTCCTTTCATATAAATTATAACTACTATTAATTATAAAAAGAATTAATTTATGAGTTAAACAATATTCTTAACCATAGAGATTTACCTCCTTTTACTATAGAAATTATTATAAATAATTTCTTACAATAGCACGGGTCAATACCGTAGCGTATCAATAACATGTCCAAGATAACATATCTTGATAAGATGTTTTTTTAATTAAGAAATTTGAGATAGATTAATTAAAAGAACATACCTAACTTAGACATAATGATTAATACTTATCTATAAATACTATTATGAATATTCTAACAATTTTTAATAAAGATTAATCCTCTAACTATATACTTAATTAAAATAAAATTGTAAGACATTCCTTTTCATCACATAATCATTATATAAAATATATACAATAATTTAAACAAATATATATCACTTTAATGCTCTTAGTCAAAATAATACAATTTCGTTACAATATCTTTTCAAATGAAATAAAAAAAACTCAAAAGAAATACCAACTATTTTACTCACGATCATATTAGAAGTAGAATATCTCGCAAACATCAACATAATTGATTAGAATGCATGGCTACTTTTTTTTCTAACTCAAAATTTAGGATTTATAATATACTTAGAATTTAAGATTTAAGAGAAACGTTAATGATATTACTTATATTTAAAGTGGGGACAGTAAGGGATTATAAAGGATGATAACTTTTGCTACAAAATCTCATTACATGGTTTTTCTGTTAGCATCTTGGTATTTTTTGTTGTTGTATATTCCTTAGCACCATTTTGGTCTTGTCTGTTGCCGTATATTTCTTAGCACTGTTTTTTCTAAATGTATATAAAATTAATATTCTTTTTTTCTATGATTACAAAGGAATAGACAAGTGGAACAGCCTCGCAACTCGCGTATCACGAGGTTGATTTTGACCGCTACTACTATAAACCTTGGGAACTGTGCCTGCGTCTCTCCACAACTTCAGGCTAGTCGGGGGATTTGAACTCGTGACCTTCAGTACGAAACCCGCCTTTCTAATGAAATTCACCGCATAACTTCAGGCTAGTCGGGGGATTTGAACTCGTGACCTTCAGTACGAAACCCGCCTTTCTAATGAAATTCACCGCATTGTGATTACCAACTCACCTAACTCTATGAGGCTACAAAATCGATATTCTTATTTGATATTTAATTTGTATATATATAATTATAATTTTTTTTAATTTTATAATTTATTAAAATACCAATTTTTCTAAAACATAAAATTTTATTTTGATTTCACATTTAAAAAAAAATTGCAATTTAATGAATGATATTTTCTTAACCAATATAAATTCAAACTAAAAAGTGATTTGAACTATTTAGGTTTCCTACGTCAAGTTTAAGTTGAGTATTGAAAAACTTGTGCATCTTTTTTATTTTAATTGACATTTAAGTGTAATATAAATGTTACTTTTGTCTCCATTGTTTAATAGGGAAGCATTTAGGCATCTCAATAATACTCATCAATATATAATTGAATCGTTTTAAATGTAGGATTTCATTAATTTAATTCTTTGATATGATATAAAATAGTTGTTGATGTATTATTAACTGTTCTTTCTTATTAGCATTTTACTTTCACTCACTTTTTTTTTGGTAATTATATAAATTATGAACATTTTAGACAAATTATATAAAATCTATTTTAGTAAATCTTATTCAAAAATTTTTATAATTATTGAAGAATATAAACAAATATGAACGATTTAAATTTTAAATAAGATATTGTACATATATTTTTTTTAAATGTTTTATATTTTTATTTAATTTATTTTACTATATAAATTAATTTATTTAACATTATGCAAAATATAAAATATTTAGAGATGGTATAGATTACAATTTTCAACCAATTTAACAAAAATAAACTTAATTAAAACATTCTCATTAATTAGATATCTTTATTTTTATAAATTGTAATATATAATTATTTTTTAATATATTTTTTTATCTAAATGTAAATTAATTAAATATCTATTAATTTATTTTAAACATATATATTTAATTTTTTATATTTTATTTTTATTAAGTTGATAGGATTGTTCTATATTGAAATTGGCTTTCATGAATTTCTATTCTTTACAATATAACATATTATAAATATTCTTGATTTACTCAATGAAAAATATTTTTCGTGGATGTGACGACAAAATTAAAAAATTACATAAATGTTTTAGTTTTATATATTTTACATATAGGTGAAATTAAATTTACATTCAATACGCCGAGTTGAAACAACCCACACTCACCCCACACTTCTTCAATTGACATTTCCCGATACATAATTGGCTATGTATTTACTCATCCATCTATTCCAATTTTGTTGGAAATATTAATCTCAACCATCGCGTTAAACACCTGGACAACAACCATATTTTTCAGAAGTATTTTTGTAGGTTGGTATTTTTGTTGTGTCTATGTTTAAAGATGGACTGAGTAAAGCCATAACAGAAGTATCGCATGAACCATTCCGCAACACAACAAAGAATTTAAGGCATTTAATGTATTTTGGTAAATAGATATGGGCAAGCATTCATTCCATAATTGTTGCCCACACTCCACAGACACCTGCGCCATTATTGTCCACACTCAACAAAAATAGTGTATTAATTGTGAGAGTCTTTGAGGAGAAAATAGTGGAGCAAATTTTGGTGGGTGTGTGAAAACAACAGTTACTATGTTTTAATATGTGTTATTCCACATGAGCTGTAAATCACTATAAACCATGTTTTAATTGGTGAATGAGCTGCAGTCTCATATAAATGTATTTTTGATGAATTAGAAATTAATTTTTATTGTTTCTCTAAGCTTAATCTTTTTATTATGAGTTTTTTTTTCTCCATGACTGAATACTGTGTTTTTTAAGCCTCTAAATAGCTATGTGAAATCTAGTTGCATGAAAACTCGTTGCACGAAATCAACCTCACGAAACCTTTCCCATCTGCATTTTTCGCATAAATTTTTTCAACATGGTATCAAGGCCTCTTTATAGCTATGTGAAATCTAGTTGTGCCAACGAAATTAAGCTGCGCGAAATCAGCTTCGCGAAACTTTCCCCTCTGTCTCTCCGCATAAATTTTTTCAACATGGTATTAGAGTTTGTTAAACTCTTTTAGTGTAAAAACAATTATTTCTACTAGAAGTTAAAATTGTTTTGAGGGCATATTGTTTTTAGCATATTTACCAGGAGGTAGAATTTTTTTTTCTTACACTAAAAGATGGCAACATCAAGCACAAGCTTGACTAATCCTAAAATACCTTAGTTTAATGGAAAAAACTTATGATGATTGGGCTATTACAATGAAGGCCCTTTTTTCTTCTCAAGACATTTGGGATTTGGTGGAGAATGGTTTTCAATAACCAACAGAGGCAACAACATACAATGCCTTAGCTCAAGCAAAAAGAGATTTGTTAAGGGATAATAGGAAGAAGGATTCAAAAGCCCTGTTCTATATTTTCCAAGCAATTCATGAAAGTATTTTCTCAAGGGTGGTACCAGCAACGAAGCCCAAACAAGCATGGGACACCGTCTAGATAACCTACAAAGGCATGGCAAAATTCAAGATAACAAAGCTGCAAATGTTGAGAAGAGACTTTAAAACACTTTGTATGAAAGATTTTGAGAATGTAGACTTGTTTTCTACAACTGTAAGTGGGTTGGTTTCTCAAATCAGGTCTCATGGTGAGACATTTGAGGAAAGAAGAATAGTTGAGAAGTTTTTGAGAATTTTTCTAGCAAGCTTTGATGCCATTGTTGTGGCCATAGAAGAGAAAAAGGATCTCTCATAGTTCTCAATGGATGAGCTTAATGCATCCCTGATTTCTCATGAACATAGATTGAATAGAGCAACAAGCTCCCCGTTGGAGCATGCCTTCAAGACACAAGTATCATTTGGTCAAGGTCAAGGCAGAGGAAAATCATATGCTAGAGGAAGAGGAAGAATCCCATACAGAGGTGGAAGAAGTAGCCATTCAAGATCAAATGGAAGAGGCAAGAATCAAAATCCAAGTCAAAGCCAAAGGAAAAATCAAGCACAAGGTCAGAGGTATGATAAATCTCAAGTTCAATGTCATTACTGTAAGAAGTATGGTCATTATGCAAATGAATGTATAAAGAAGAAATATGACATTAGTAACAAACCAAGTATAATTTTCACAAAATAAAGTCAGAACCATGATAACATGTTTTTAGCTTGTAATGTAGCACAAGAAAAAAAGAGTGATATATGGTATCCAAATTCAGGGTGTAGCAACAACATGTTAGGATACATAGAAATGTTTTCCAATCTAGATGAAAGTGTGAAATCTGAAGTGACATTATAGACTGATAGAAAAGTCTTTGTAATGGGAAAAGGAAGAGTCAATATCCTAACAAATGAGTGGGAGAAGAAGTACATCTCAAATGTTTACTTTGTCCCTGATCTGAAGCATAACCTCATGAGAATTGGACAACTCATACAAAAGGGCTACAATGTCTTTTTCAAAAATGAGTTGTGAATAATTTTGGATAGACCTCCATGTAGGCAGTTGATTGCAAAGGTTTAGATGACAAACAATAGACGGTTTCCCCTAAAAATAAGATCATATTTTCAGAATGAAGGTGCACAAGCACAAATCTCAATGAACTCAAAAGAGAATGGAAGAAAATATGCAACTGTCATACAAGTAAACTTTCAAGCAGAGGTCAAAGATGAAAATTGGTTATGGAATTTTAGATTTGGTCATCTCAACTATGGATGTTTGAATTTGCTGCATCAGAAAGGTATGGTGAATGGAATACCACTCATAGAAAAACTAGACAACCTATTTGAAGGATGTATCTTGGATAAGCAACATAGAGACACATTTCCAGTAGGAAAGTCAGTAAGGGCAAAGGCACCATTGGATATTTTCCACTCAGATTTATGTGGACCAATGCAAACACCATAAATTGGTGGCAGCCACTATTTATTAATGTTCATAGATGACTACACAAGGAAGACATGGGTCTTTCTCCTAAAAAAGAAAGGTGAAGTGTTTGAGCGCTTTTGCCAATACAAATATCTTGTTGAGAAGCAAAGCCAACACTACATCAAAATGATTTCCTTTATTTTTGTAGGGAACATTGAATTCACAAGTAATTTACAACAAGGTATACACCTCAGCAAAATGGTGTAGCGGAAAGAAAGAATAGGATCATGATGGAAATGGGAAGGAGGATGATGAAGGTAAAGCATTTGCAAAATGATTATTGGGTTGAAGTTGTCACTTGTGAAACATATGTCTTGAATAGATATCCAACAAAAAAAGTCCATAACATAGTTCTTGAAGAGGCATGGAGTGGAAGAAAACATAGTGTCACCCACATGACAGTTCTTGGATGTGAGGCGTATGCACATGTCCCAAATGAGTTGAGGAAGAAGTTGTACCACAAGGGGGAGAAATTTATATTTTTTGGATACAGTGATTAATCCAAGTCATAAAAATTCTACAATCAATTAACCAAGAAAGTCATAATCAGCAAAAATGTGCAGTTTATAGAAGAGGAAGCATGGGATGGAAGTTTACAAGAGATAGTCAATGGAAAGCATGAATAATACATGAGGACATAGAGGAATTAACAACAACAATAGTTCCTCAACAATGAATCCCTCTATTCCTAATCAAGTGCAACAAAGCAGGGAAGAAGCGACACCATCAACAAATAATAGGACAAGTTCACGCAACTAAGAAAGTGCTTCTCCAAGCACACCACAAAGCATAACACCAAGTGACATGTCAAGCCCATCTTCAGCAAGCACAAGAAGACAAAAATTCATAAATTTAAATGGAATTTATGAGCAAGATTAAGTTGATAGTAGCACTATCTGAATTCCTTATTTGCCTTGTTTTGTCATGTAGATGACCCAATCTATTTTTGACAATGTAATCAAAGAAGAAAAATGGGTTTCAACAATGGAGGAAGAAATATAAGCAATAGAAAGGAATGCCACATGGGAGTTAGTGAACCTTCCAAAAGGAAAAGATGTCAATGGAGTGAAGTGGGTCTATAAGACCAAAAGCAACATTGAGAGAAAGATTGAAGGGCACAAAGCAAGGCTAGTTATCAAAGGATACAAGCAGCATCATGGAAGAGATTACGTGGAGACCTTTGTGTGAGTCATGAGGATGGAGATAGTGTATGTAGTTGTGGGGATTTCCACACAACATAAGTGGAAAGTGTATCAAATGGACATAAAATCAACATTCTTGAATGGAGTACCGAAAGAGGAAGTGTATGTTGTGCAACCACTTGGTTATAAGGTTGAATGCCAAGAAGACAAAGTGTATTGGTTCAGGAAAAATCTTTATGGGTTGAAGCAAGCACCACAGGCACGATATAGTAGGATATATGCCTACTTGTTGGAATATGGTTTTGACAAATGTGACGGTGAACCCGCTCTCTACATCAAAGAGAACGATGGTAAGATTCTCATTGTTATCTTGTATGTAGATGATTTAATTATTAAAGGCAGTGATGATTTCCTCATTGCTGATTTCAAACTAGTCATGAAGAATGAATTTGAAATCACTGACTTTGGGTTGTTAAGATATGTTTTAGGCATATAAGTGAAGCAAACATAAAATGAAATTTTTAACTCTCAAGAAAAGTATGTGGATGACATTTTGGAGAGGTTTAAATTGAAGAACAGTAAGCTTGCACCAACTCCAATTGTCATGGGGTTGAAGTTGAGGTGTAGTCTCATATGAATGTATTTTTCATGAATTATAAATTAATCCTAAGTTTTTACTATTGCTTCAAGCTTACTCTTTTTACTCTAAGTTTTTTTTGTTTGTTTTCATGAGTGAATATTGTGTTTTTTAAGCCTTTTTATAGCTACGTGAAAGCTAGTTGTGCAATATTAGGCTATAGGAAATAAAATTCATGAAACTCTCCCCTAAGCCTCTCCGCGTAAATTTTTTCAACAAACCCATCCATTGGTCTTTCTTTTAAACAATCATTTGTAATGCAGGTGAAGATACAAACCATTTTCTCCAATGCAGAACCCCTCTAGTCATGGGCATCGTTTGCAATGCATGTTGGGTTGCCTTCTATGTGTTTGGATAGAACTATCAAAGGATTTTTGTAAAACTCACTTTTATTGTTTCTATGTTTTTTTCTTTCATCCAAGCACCTCTCTTTTTATTAACATTTACTACATGTATGCCCATTGAAATGAGATCACATTCTCTGTTAAGAAAAAAAATAGGGGATTGTCGAAATATTAATTTCTCATTTATGATTTTTCTCTCTTCTTTATCATCGTATTAGAGTTTTATGTTGAATAAGACTCTAGACAGCGTAGCATTTAAAAAAAAGTTGGGACGTGGGAGGACAATAAAAAGGTGTGAAAACAACTTGAATTTGACACCTATAAAAAAAGATAAAATGCGGCAATTGCACATATCTTGCCCAATACGTCATTTTCGCATCTAAACCCCAAAAAACTACATAAAGAGACATTATAAATAATTTAAACTTATCACACCCATGTGTTGAAGGAGTACGCAAAATTGAGCTAAAAAAGCCATTTAAGCAACGAAAATCACAATTTTTTTTGGGAGCATAACATGTTTCATCAAGGGCTCACTGATGTCAAAATTTCAAAGTTGGATAATTCGTTTCGGAAAACTTGACAAATATTAAAAGGTTCACTGCCTCACAAAACTCAATTCATTTTTTTAGTCATGAAATTCAACTTCAATTGCATGTCTTCGTTGAAAGGATTTGTTCATAAGAAGATTTTTTTAAGGTATTTTAATGAAAAGGATTTAAATTTTTTTTTTTTTTTTTTTTCTATTCCAAAGTAATTTTAAAGATATTTTAGGGAGCTTATTTCATTGAGAAAAAAATGATTTTTTTAAAAGAGGTGGTGTTTGATTCAATTTTTAGAAAAAAGAGGGGCACACATTTACATCTGAAGAAATGACTTTCTCTAGCACTTTGTCACAAACACTGACTCCACTTGGCAAAAATTATGAGTTTTGGTGTTTTAGAATGAATATGTTTGTACAAGCCCAAGAGTGTTGGGTTACACTTCAAAATGACTATGTAGAACCGACCCAAGAATTATGGGCGACCATGACAAATAATGAAAGGAATGATGTTATTAAACTTAGAAAGAAAGAGCATGAAGCCAAACGTTGGGAACAGAACACAGTCAATGACTCTATCTTCAAGAACATAATCGACACATCAATAAAAAAACAAGATTTGAGTACATTGAATACTGTTAAATTGTAGACATTATGAGCTCAATTTGAAACCGTGAAGATTGTTCAAAAATTCCTTCGAAGCCTTCCCATGAAATCTGACATGGTTGTAACATCATTCTGTAATCCAAATATTTTACAACTTTTTGAGAAGAATAGTTGACTAGATCACTTATGGCACATGAAACAAGACTCAACTTGGTAGATGATTCCATGGAACAAACATTCAAATCAAACTTTGTCTTCGTAGAGGCAGAGACAGAGAATATAGAGGTGGGAGCAAGTGAGGTAGAGGTAGATCAAAACATCATCATGCAACAAAGAACTGGAGACCTACACAAAACCAAAAAAGAGAAACATAATATGGAGAAAATCTAATGTTAAATCTATTACTACAAAAAATTTGGGCATTACGAGCATGAATTCAAAAAGAAATAGTTAGATCAATAAAGAGGGAGTGTCCATGTAACAATCTCCTCCCACATTTACCCAAGTAATTGTCCAACTGGGTAAACATGTGACAGGAAGTTACTATGATATGGTTCAACCTTTAGAGTGACCTTAAGGAAGTTGAACTAATCGAAACACAACATACCAAACCTTCTAAATCTGCGACAAGGCTCCCATAATGCATCCTAGTCATTTCCCTAACAAGCCCCTAGGTCCCACTGATCTTTTAGACCACTAAACCCATTGACACTCCCTTTATATAGAGAAGGGTGCATTTGAAAAACTATGGATGCACGAATAGCATGGGTATGCATGCGTATGGGGATTTTTCTCCTTAGACCTATGCCTGTGACTCCAAAATTTGTTCCACTATTCAAGGCTAGAATCTAAGTCACTTCCCAAAAACCCCTTTAGCTTTCAGAATCCATGTAATACATAATGAAAAAACTTAAAAATTTAAATTTGGCTTGAGGACTAGGCCTGAACATCCCCAATAGGGACTGATATTCTGTCTAACACTTGACATCAATGCAATCTACAGGAGATGAATACAAGGGAGAGCATAAATGACTGATAGCTCACATGAGACTTGAAAAGAAGAATCACCACCCTATTCCTTTAAGTGTTTTCACATCAAATAGTTATTACATCCATTATCCTTTCAGTTACATGTAAATGCATGAAAATAACCAATCATATAACCAACATTAAACCATGTAAATAACTATGAGATAACAACTATTAAAGCCACATATTAACCAGCACAAAATCAAGAGAACTTAGCTTTTATTAAACATAGGAAAATCTGACCGTGTTTGGCACTTCCACATACCACTCAATCGTAGACATGGATGGACAAATTCTTTCTCCCCTTTGGTCACCCCCATGCCATATTCCTAGCATGAATGTGGGATCTCATGGATAAACCAATCCAAAAAAAATGAAGGGAAACCAAAGGTTAAACCACCTCCACCCTCACCAAATTGTGATCTCACCAAAACCGGTACTGAGATCACAAAAATAAACCAACCTAGGAATGCCTCTAGACTCGATCACTATCCTTGGGGAATTTTCCATCTCCTTGCCTGTCAGGCTTTATCGCAATCCACACCAGATCACTAGGCCCTAAACCAAGACACTAGTCTCTCATGCTTGACCGCAATCCACACCATATCACTTGGCCCTAAAATGAGACTCCACTCTGACGTTTTACCATGTATCTCACCAAAACCGGTGAAAGGATTCCGGGGCCTTTTGGAATTTTCTTGAGACCACCTCCGCCTCGGATTCTGAAACCATCTGACAATTCCAAATCGAGAAATCGAGAAAATAATCCCTTCACACCATGGATATCTAGGAAAAGGCAAGGCAAGGCTAAAAACCACTGTCATAATCCAGAAAAATGATGCCACTGACAACAAGAGAACAATATACCAACATGCAAAGCCATGCATGTCAAAACAAACTAGGAAATCACAGATACAATATATTACCTATGAGTATTCCTACTGAAGTTTCTTGATCCTACTCTTCCTTGTTTCTTCTTTTCTTTCCTTTCCTTCTATTTCTTTTCCCTTCTTATCTCCAAAAAAAAACCTGAGTAGAAGCTTAGCACTAACAAAAACTTGCCAACTAATCCTCATAAGCCTTTTTATCAATGAGGCCTCTATTTTATTCAGTTTCCATTATTTTCCTTCATTTTCCTCCTCACATGAAACCTATAACCTTTCACCTTCACTTTATCCTAATTTCCTATATCTTCAAAAATAAATGTGCAAAAATACATTTTTTCCTTTTCTAATGATTTAGTCATTCCCTTTTCCAATTTCCTTGGCCATAATAAACTTAATGAACACCTAAACTAGGATGTATTTCCCAACATTCAATTTGGAATACGGGTCCTATGACCTTGATATTATTTTTTTCCTTTATTAACTTCTATTACATGAAATTTGAACCAGGTGCTATTATAGTCCATCTCTCCAATAATAAAGGATAATCCTATGAAGCAATGCTTCCTTCCTGCTACCTTTATGAAGACACTCAAAACAAGGACCTTCGACTATTGGGATGTCGTTGTAGTAAGCATATGATATGTGACAAAGATCTTCCTTCTTATATTGATGCTTCAATAAAATCATAAATTAGTCTTAGAGATAATTCTTGTATTAAATCTCAAGGCAAAGGTATTTTCCCTATTCTTACTAAAAGAAATCAGGACAAGTACATACCTGATGTTTATTATGTTCCACATCTGAAGCATAACCTTATTAGTGTAGGACAATTGATGGAACGTGGTTATGATGTAATGTTTTAAGAGAACACATCTTATATCTATGAGAAACCTCACAATAGAAGATTGATAGCAAAGGTTGAAAAAGACAAGAATATGATGTTTCCATTGACTCTTAGAAGTTGAATTATTTCACAATCTTTAGTCCATAATGTGTCAAGTATATATGAGTTTCAGCTATGACATTCTAGCTATGACCAAATCCCCCCATGCAGGACTCTAAGTCATCTTCAAAAAAAATCGATCATCATTGGTCTCCCTATTATGAATAAAAGAGATTGTAATTGTGAAATTTGTGTTCTATCCAAGAATAAAAGAGATAGCTTTCCCACATCTTCATTTAGAGAAAAAGTACCTTTAGGGCTTGTCCATACAAATATATGTGGCTCAATACAGACACAGTCCATTGCTGGTAGTCTTTATTTTCTGACATTCATTGATGATTATAGCAGCAAGATATGTGTATATTTTCTCAAAAATAAATCAGATACTTTTTAAAGAGTTCAAAGCATACACACAAAAGAAGAGTGGAAATCCTTTGAAAGTTGTCAAGTTGTAAAGAGGAGGAGAGTAAAAATCCAATGACTTCAAAGTTTTATGTCAACAACAAGGAGTCACCATGCAGTGTTAAGAAATATAGGGCATTCTGAGTTATTAAATTTCTCTACTTGATAATTTCTTGTCATGTACTTTTTCTTCTTAGCCTAAGACCTTTTCTTCATTATGTTATTATTGTGTTTTCTTCATCAAGACAATTACCAATATGTACAATAAAAGAAAAGTGACATAGTATGTAGGCTTCTCGGCCATGGCCAAAACCTCTCACCTTCTTAAGTGGATAACCTGATCAAAATTCTTCTTCTAGATCTTCAATTGATAAGTACCAAGACCATGACATAGATCATTGACTCTACTATCCTCCCAAGAACCTTGTCACTAACCTTGATGCTTTTCCTTCTCCTTTCTTTGCCTTTTTTTATCACAAACTACTCTCCTTCTCGACTACTTCTATAGAAAATCAATCTCTATTCTTCCCACTAGTCCTTCTCTGCTCCCTCTAGAGAATATTGGTCTCTAGGCTTTCATTGGTCTACTCTAGAGGAACTTGGTCCCTAGATCCCTACTTCGGTCACCCAGAAGAATCTTCCTTTGCTGCCCTAGAAGAAACCTTCCTTCTCTATCCCAGAAGAAACCTCCTCTTTGTTGAAACAAAATAATCTCTTCTTCGTTGCCGAGAATAATCTCTTCATTGTTTCCCTAAAGAAAAGTTCTTTCGTCCTACTCAAAAGATACCTATCTTTGCACTACCTAGAAGATACTTATTTCTCCTTTCTTCACACTTCTCCTAACACTTTCATTTGCACTTCTCATTGTATTTCTATATTACTGAAATCAAGTTCATTTGCTTGATCAAATTGCGTGTCTTCAAGTGAGGCCAAGTTGGGCTATTTTTACAGCTTGACACATTAATTTTAGGCTGTCATGTTCACTTGAGGTTAGGCTGAACACATCTAGCAGTTTCTCCCATCGTTGTAGGCCGACTTGAAGAGGATATGTGACAATGTCTTCGGGGATTGTTTAAATAGACAAGATTGTCTCTTTTACAAAGTTTAAAATGACTTCGTTTCATGAAAATTACTCTAACATTTTATGACTAGATGACAAATAAATCCTAAAGTCTCTCGATGGGATTCTTGACTTAAAAAAAAAACGGTTTCTTATCAAACCCATGAAACAAGTCAATATAATAAATTTACTTTTCTTATTTAAATCTCATTACATAATATCATATTTACATGTCATTATAATACTGAACCTAGTTACACTTTGCGAAACTCCCTCTTAACTAGGGAGGTTCGTAATGGTACTTGGAATTTCTCAATATGAAGAATCTCTGATAAGAAGAATTCATATTTTTAACTCATTTTTATAGCATCATATCAATCAACATCGTTAAATAGCATGGCCTTAACTAACAAATCTCTCGAGAAGAGTCCAATGCCAGTGAGAATAATGATTTATAGACACACTCATCATTGTCTCTCTCGAAATATCTACCACCTAGCTTCTCTAAGAGTATGCTCCATGAGGACTATCCTTACCTTGGACTCACCAGTCCTCATAGAATATTGGTCCTCCATGACTACTCTTTCATGGAATGCAATATCTCATCCCCAAAGAGCATCAGATTCCAAATGGTTACATAATCCTCCATTCTTTCTTCCCAGGTGAAGACCAAAATTACATGTCTATTTCTCTTTTTGAAACTAGGAGGAAATACTCCATTAGAGGAATTTACTCATTCCTATCACAAATGAATGTACATAAGCTCTTTGCTTAGGAACTTTCCAAGTTTATTACCACTAAGAAACTTCTTTTTAGGATCCCTCTTAACCAGGAACCTATCGCAGCTCCTCATGTGGAGATCCCGAAACAACCAGTTGCTTGAAGAGCTTTTCCTTCGATGTCATGAATTTATTATTTGTTAAGGAGTCTTCATATTTGGGAACTTCTACATAGGGAACATATCATCCGACTTTTAACCATGAGTTAGTCAAGCCCTTAAGTCATCAAAAAGTGATCCATTAGATTTTCCACCTATCTTTGGTTCATGCCATTCTGCTTTCATGCCATATTTTGGGAAGGGCATTACATCCTTCTATATGGTCCTCTTGGAAGTCATCCACAAATTTCCCTTTGGTAGTCCTACATAATCCCATCCAAATATTAGTTCCAAAATAAATGAACACTTTAAATAAAAATTACCTTTATGATGATCTTTCACCATGACATCTTCCTATAGGTATCAACATCCTACATGTAGATTGACACATCTCCCACTGATATCCATTTTCAAGGGTCTCTATATTTTTCTAACTTCCATCAAGTTCTTCACATCCTTCTGGGAGATCTTCTAGTAAAATCTTCTTAGACTTAAAATGTTGTTGAATGCCTTCTATATTTGTTTCATATTATCACGACCTCTTCCTAACTTTTCTCGCACATTTCATTCCTAGGAGCTTCCAATCAGAGTTCCTTAATTGTAGTCAAGTTCGTCATGATTCATATGAGAACATATTATGTTGATTTAATCTAGTGTGACTTGCTCTTTTGGATCTTTCTAAGGAAAAAAACCCTTCTTCTCTTGATCATATTTTCCAAGATGAAAGTAGTCATCCTAATTATGTACAACCATATGACACAACTTTCATAATATCATATGTAAGCATGCGTACCTCATATTTCCTTTCAATCATCCAAACTTCCCGTAGTAGCTTTATTTGAGTGAAGGAACTTCATCCTTTAGTGTTGCTTTTATGTCATCATACCATCATTCCTTGAATCCCACGAGTTGGAATTCTTGATGAAACATTTGCTTCGTTTCTATATTGGTGAATCCTTTGGTGAGGATTCTATCAAAGAGACATGAAGATATTTCATATCCTCACTCGGCAGTTGTTCCTTATTTACCATGATGATCCCAATTGATGATGACCTCTGCTTCCTTTTTATAAGTATCAATGAGGATTCCTAAGAGCTTCGTATTCTTTCTAATCAGTAGAATTTGTACTACACACACTCTTTTCTTCCCATTTCTCGAGCTCTTACTTATAATGTTTCTATCATGGTGATATTTATAATATGATCCACTCTATTTTATTTACACTACATCCTATGTATAGCTTACATTTGAAAAGTACCTTCTAGTGAAGAAGATCGTCTGACTCATGGTAGAGAACATTTTTCTTCTTCCTTCTTAATCTTCTTTATCTCAAGTTCTTTTACATACATAGTAGAATGGTGTTCTTCCCTGTCCCTCTTATGATTAGGACAATCTTTTCTATAGTGCCCAAGATTTTGAAAACAATAGCTACATCTTTCCTTCTCCATGTTCTTTCGTTTCTTCCTTGGAGTACCAAACTTTCCAAATTTCACTTTTCATCTTGTCACTAATATTTTCCTTCTATATGCTCTTTTTTCCCTTCATTGTTCATACTATCTTCTTCTACCTTCTATAGTGACCATCATTTGATGAATGGGATACCTTACTCTTCTTCAGTAGATATGCGGTTACCTTTTTCACCATTCAATGCATTTAGAATAACGATGATCATTTCATTATCAGATACCATCTCTCCTTTGTCCTGCAATTGAACTTTTATTTGAAATTCCTTTGAGAGACATGATGATATCCCTTCATCATTTGACACCTTCGATTTATGAAGATAAGATCTAAGTGATATGATCTTTCCTATCATGCTTTTAGAGAAAAGTTCTCCCACTCTATCATATATTTCTTTAGATGTCTCCAGCTCTGCTACATAAGAAATTAGTGGATCTTTGATAGACTCCTTAAGAATCTCTTGAGCCTTGAGATCCCTTTCCATGTATTCAGATAATTCTTGTTCTTTGGATGGCTTAGTGACCTTTCCATGGAGATTATCAATGACTTCATTTATTTGAAGGAAAATGTCTATTCGTATTTTCCATTCAAGGAAGTTGGATATCCCAAGCAACTTATAGTTCTTCTCGAAACATGAATTCATTTTTACTACATTATACTATAATAAAAAGGTACTTGCAAATATTAAATCTTCAACGTCATGATGAACTTGTTGCTTCTTACTTTTAATATTTAAGAAAATTCTTACTTTGGTGAGGGAAGATTTCCTTCTATGAGATCATTTCTTCAATAGAGAGAATATTTCCTTTCGATCTAATCTTCCTTATATCTAAAGACCTTCTACTCCTTTGATGATGGATGAGTGATGATTTCTCAAGTGCTTCTAGGTTTTCGGTCTTTATTCATGCTTCCTTCTTGAAGATAATTTCAAGACCCTTGCTTGGATTATTCTTTAATCTAGGGTTTCGGTTTGGTGAAGATCTAGGTGTCTTGCTTGGTGTACTTCTTTGACTTGCTTTGATCCTTTGAAGTTTGATCCTCACGTGCCTACTTTCTTTGACTGCCCCTTATGGTCTTCATCACCTAAGCTCTGATACCATGTTGAGAAATATAGGGCATTTTGAGTTAGCTGATTTATCTACTTGATAATTTCTTATGATGTACTTTTCCTTCTTAGGTTTTAGTATTTTCTTCATTATGTTATTATTGTGTTTTCTTCATCAAGAAAATTACCAATACGTACAGTAAAAGACAAGTGACACAGTATGTAGGCTTCTTAGCCAAGGCCAAAACCTCTCACCTTCTTGAGAGAAAAACCCAATCAAAATTATTCTTCCAAATCTTCAATTGATAAGTACCAAGACCATGACATAGACCCTTGACTATAATATCCTCCCAAGAACGTTGTCACTAAGCTTTATGCTTTTCCTCTTCCCTTCCTTGCCTTTTCTTTATCTCAAACTTCTATCCTCCTTGGATCCTTCTAGATAAACTCAATCTCTATCCTTCACATTGATCCTTCTTAGCTTTCTCTAGAGAATCTTGGTCTCTAGGATGTCGCTAGTCTACCCTAGAGAAACTCGGTCTCTAGATTTCTACTTCGGTCACCTAGAAGAATATTCCTTTGTTTCCCCAGAGGAAACCTTCATTTTCCATCCCAAAAGAAACCTCCTCTTTTCCTCCCTAGAAGAATCTCTTCTTCACTACCTAGAAGAAAACTTCCTTCATCCTACTTAGAAGATACCTATCTTCACACTGTCAAGAAGAGAATTGTTTCTCCTTTATTCGCTCTTCTCCTAGCTCTTTATTCACACTTATCTTTGCACTTCTGTCTGATTGAATTCAGGTTTATTTTCTTGATCAAATTGTTTGCCTTCAAGTGAGGCTGATTTGGGCTATTTATAAACCTTCACACATTTCCTTTAGGCTGACATGTTTAGTTGAGGTTAGGCCGACTTCATATAGCAATTTCTCCCATTGTTTTAGGCTGACTTGAAGAGGATAGGTGACAAGGTCTTGGAGTATACCTTACATATAAAATATTGACTCTTTTACAAAGGGGAACCTTACTTTATAACATGACAATAACTCTAAAATTTATGACTAGATGAAAACTAAGCCCTAAAGACTCTTAATGGGAGTCTTGACTGAAAACAAAATTCCTTGCTCATGAAATGCATGAAGCAAGTCAATATAATAAATTAAGTTTTATACTTTACATCTTCTTACATAAAATCATATTTTGACGTCATTATCAAGAGGGAACCTAGTTACAATTTTCAACATGCAAAAAAAATCAAGATATACTCCATAGTAGAACGGAGTAGCAGAAACGAGAAATTAATCAACCATGAACATTGCCAGATGTATGCTTGGTGAGAAGTTGTCAAATAACTATTGGCATGAAGTAGTTTCGACAACAATGTATGTTCCAAACAGGTCTCCAACAACTACTATCCAAAATACAATACCTTAATAAGCACGGGATGGTAAAAAGGTAAGTGTATCTCACTTTATAATATTTGGATCAGTAGCATTTTCACATGTTCTCGAGAAGGTAAGAAATATTATTGATGATAGGAGTGAAAGACATATTTCATAGGCTATAATGAGCAGTCAAAGGCTTATAGACTTTACAATCTAGTTACCAATTTTATTTTTTTTAGGAGAGATGTTAAATTTTCTGAACATAAATCTGGGTCTAATTATGTTAATGAAGCTTCTAATCAACCTTTTTGTCCACCACAACCACCAATATTGCAGGTTCAAGAAGAGCCATAGAATTCTAAAAATGGTACATCTTGAAACATTGGATCCACCAGTGATTTAACATCTTTATAAACAATAAAAAGACAAGTAGCATCATAGAAATATATGAAAAGGAGCATGAATTTGACCAACAAAATACATTTACATTTATTTGATCTGAACCAAGCCAGTTTGAAGAAGAAGATAAATAGAAACATTTGGTTGATGCAATGAACTAAGAAATTGTTTCCATAGAGAATAATGAGACTTGGGAAATAGTTGATCTCCGAAGAGACAAAACCAAAATTCTTGTAAAATGGGTATATAAGACAAAGATGAATGAAAAAGGATAAATTGAGAAACATAAGGAAAGTTTGGTTTCCAAAGGATTCTCACAATAGTTTGGTGTCGACTATGGTGAAAACTTTGCTCCAATAGCAAGGTTAGAAACTTTCGAAAACATTTTAACCACAACAAATCAACACAAATGGAAGGTATATCAACTTGATGTACAATCTTCTTTCTTAAATGGTATATTGTAGGAATAGCTGTATGTAGAGAAGCCTCCTAGTTTTGAAGTTTTAGGGCAAGAGCATAAGTTATACAAATTGAAGAAATATCCATATGGTTTGAAACAAGCTCCAAGAGCTTTGTAGAATCAACTAAACACTTACCACATCAAAACTGGTTTTTGGAGAAGCATCAATGAGAAAACTTTGTATACCAAAACTCATGAACGTAAAATTCTTATTATATGCCTTTATCTAGATGATATTATTTATACAAGAGATATGATTTTAGAATATGTAAAAGAAGTAATGCAAACAAAGTTTCAGATGACTGATCTAGGGGTCATGAGATACTTCTTCTCTAATATTCTAATGGAATTTTCGTTGGTCAAAAAAAATATGCCAATGATATCATCCAAAAGTTTAGAATGACCAATCGCAAACTAGATTAAACACCAATTACTGAAGGCACCAAGCTAAGGAAAGAGGATGTAACAAGACTAGTTGATCCGACACCATATAAAAGTATAGTTAGTAGTTTTTTGTATCTCACTTCAACTAGACCTGATATCATGTTTGCAACAATTTGTGTCTCTAGGTTTATGCTATCACCTAACATTTCTCATCGGAAGGTTGCAAAGAGGACCTTAAGATATCTTGCAGGGACCATAGGCTATGGTCTATTCTATACACAATCTGAAATTTGTTCAATTTCAGGGTATATAGATAGTGATTATGTAGGGAGTTTAGATGATTTCAAAATCACCTTCGGGTATGCTTTTCATCTTGGAACCAATCTGATTTTATGGGAATCCAAGAAAAAATCAATCTTTCCAATATCTTTTGTAGAGGAAAAGTATGTAGCAGCAAATTCAAGAATTTGTCAAGTAGTGTGGTTGAAAATATTATTGAAAGATCTATCAAATTTAGAAAAGGATCCATCCCCTATTTAGTGTGATAACAATTCAACAATTTCTTTATCAAAAAATCATGCTTTCCACAAAAAGAGAAAGCACATTGACACACGTATTCATTTCATCCATGAGCTTGTTAATGGTGGGGACATAGTACTTTATTTTTATGGTTTCGAAGATCAACTTGCAGATATGTTCACAAATCCATTAGGAAATAATATATTTTAATTTCAAAAGGAGAAATTAGGCATTGTAAGTGTCTCTACTTGCAAAAATTGAGATTAGGAGGGGATGTTGAGATATTAATCTATGTTGAACCATTTCTCTCCATTCTTTGTCAGGGAGAAAATGATGGGGATCGATATATTGTGGAACAATAAGAAGGTAATAATTGACAAAGAATATCTTGTACTGTAATGAGAAGTAGATGAATTTCTATCATGCGCACATTCAATCAATATATGTACACAAGCCCTAGGGCTTCTTATTTCATCAATTTATGCATTGTGTTTATATGCAACTTTGATAGGTGATGTGATTATTTCAATACAAATTCACTAGATATGTGTTTGATATGATTTAGGTGAATTACTTTGAATGCATGGGTGATGTTCAACATAGGAAATGCATTCTAGGCTCTCATCGAACTCACAAGAAAAGACTCCAAGAATGAAACATGTAATCACATGCAGTTTCATTTATAAAATCTTCAAAGTTCCAATAACAAAAGAAATGACTTTCTTTTACAAATTCTAGTCTAATATGATTTAAAATCATAATACCATTACGAATATCTACATATCATACAAAATCTACTGTTTTATTATAGATTCAACATGGAATTACAAATAAATACACAATTTATTGTTTTCCTTTTCTGTTAGGTTTAACATTTCTAATAAATGACTAACAAAACAGCAAAATCGATGGGTTGTGCAAACCTAATGCTAGGACCAATCTAGCTACTACATTTAATTTTGTTAAGAAACATGAGAAAGGTAAAGACTAATAAATTGTATCACCTCCTTGTCAAGGTCTACACGTTTGGAGACCATATAAATATTAATTAATATCTATATTAGGTTTTGATATGAGGTTTTATATAATAAATTTCAGTATTAAGTTTTATATTAAATTTATATAATAGGGCTTAACATTAGTCATAAATGATATGTCATTTTGAAGCCAATAAAAACAATATTCAATTATTGATAACGTATTTGTTTCAATAATTTTCTTATCAGGTTGGATTTCAAATAATATTATGCTTAAATCTTTACTATATAATTAATAGTTATTAATGTGTTTGATATCAGCCTATATCTGTAGTTTTTAAGCCTGTATAGAAATTACCTGCATACGAATTCTAAAACACATAAAATAAAAAATGTGAGAGCATAACACATAAAAAACATATACATAGAGATCTTCCCCAAACCCCATAAAGTGGGGTTATGTGTACACCTCAAACCCCCTGTGACCTCCCCCCCCTCTAACCGTCAATTAACTACATGGGCTAGTCATGGAAAGAATATAACGCAACTCAACATTCTCCCACTTGTTGTTTTCTTTCCACAGGGGACACAAGAGAGCTTAGTCATTTATCTAGCCGTGAAATGGTGATTGTTACTCTACACTAAGAGAACTTCTCAGAGCTCATAGATTTTGTCAATGCATCTGTAGTATTCTTCAAAGTGTCCACCTTTACCACCAATACATTTTCTACTTCTATCATATCCCTCACAAAGTGATACTAAACATCAGTGTGCTTTGTCTTTAAGTGATATGTAGGGTTTTTTGCCAAGAAAATTGCACTTTGGTTGTCACAGTCTATCCTTATAGCTTCATGTACTAACCCCATACTTGAACTCAATCTTTGCAACCAAACTACTTCCTTGCTTGCATGAGTGGCTGCCATGTATTCTGCCTCTATAGTTGATAGTGCCACTACAGATTGTTTCTTACTCATCC
>APFE031023733.1:81500-97869 GCA_000404065.3 Pinus taeda | reverse complement strand
CGTGCTGACTGAGGCCCATAGAGACTGTACAAGACACAAACTAGTAGTTAGGAAGTCCAGATCGGAAAACAGAGGTCGTTTCTAACTGCGCATCACTAGGAAAAACCCCTTAAAATGGAAAGGCCCCGAGTGCTTAGTCACAAGGCAAAGCTAAAAACCGTGGGAAAAGAGATAAAGCAAAAGGCAGGTCCCATGCCCCAAAACTGGTGGAATATCGGCGACATGTTGGGTAGTAAGTGGAATTTTTAGGAGACCTAGTGATGTCATGTAGCAAACGATGGGTGTCTGGCAGATGAGAGAGAAAACCACCTCTCATCGCAGGCTAATGTCCGAGCAAGTCAACTGCACAATAAGAGTGAACATTGTAGGATCTAGGGGCTCCAAATCTAACGATGGATGATGCACCCGATGGGAAATCAGATCTAGAGGAAGAATTAAGCGATGGCATATAAAAGTTTGAAGTTTGATTTGACCGCTGAGTTGGCAAATGAATTATTACACAAAGTAACTGAAAAACTGTTTGAGGAAGAGCTAAAGTAGTTCGTGGGAGGACAAGTGGACACTTCCGTGTGAGACATTACACAGTGGCGATGACGCAGAGGCAAGGAACTCCAAGCAAACAACAAAAGGCGATCTGAAGGGGCGGAAGATGAAGCGAATAGTAATGAAACAAATTGTCTTTAAGCCATGAACATGTAAAGACAGAGATAGAGAGAGTGCGAAGTGAGAGTGAAGCAAGCACTATAAGAAAGAAGGAGATAGTGAGACAGAAAGATAGAATAGAGAAGTAGAAAGAATTAGAAAACAGAGAGCCGAGCTAACCTGCAGAGTAAGGTAGCATCGAGTCGACAAAAGGCTTGAGAGGTTCGAGCAATCCCTGAGAGGATATTTGTCGGCAACACGGTACCAAATTGGACTCATCCCATTCAAGACTAGTTGAGGTCGAGACTTAGTAAGGAAGAGTCTGTGCACTCCAGTGGCTTGGGGAATCCAAGAACCATCCTGCTAAGCATCATCTATTTCAGGAGACTCAAATTGAGCTCCTCATTGTAAAAATTCTTTTTGAAAGACACAATAAGAAAAAGGCCACCACTAAAAGTTGGACCGGAGATGTATCCCAGGAGGATTGGGTGAACTCCTTGTTAATTTGTTGTGTTCTTGTATTTTCTTACTGTGATTCTCTTACTATTTTTCATATTCTAGTGTGTATGTATTTTTCAATATGATCGATCCGTTACCTAAGATAACATAGACACACACCCGCGCATGAGTTCGTAATACTTTCATTCATTAATTAATTAAGTGAGATGATGCAAGGCTAGCCGTGCAAAAACCAGGATCTTCACAAAATTGGTTCCCTCATAAACTGAAATTCAAATTGTATTGAATTGAACACTACAATATGGTAACTCATCAACAATCGTTTGAAAACCTCCTCCGCCACTCTCCGCTTTGAAATCCTTATCAGAACTCGATCTTCCGCTTTTTAAAAAAAATCGATACACCAGCACTTTCGAAATCAGTTGAGTCTTGCACAGGTGAAATGGCTCAACGGTTGCAACATTTGAAATCCCTCATATATCAAGCGCTTTAATTTCAGCAGTCTCCGTGTTGTAATGGCTACCTATCTTATTAACCAACGCACACACAAGTGTAGGCCTAGAAGGGGTTACATGCATATTAACCAATGCACGCGTAGGAGCTGTTCCTATTATCCAACACAAACAGCTCGCACCTCCTTAAAACACATTCAATACACATCAGTTTATTTAATATTGAATACGTATCAGACCAGGATTCAAATGAATAACCAACGCACACAACTAACAGGTTTTGTGCACACAACTACCAGTTAACTAAGAAATCGTTCCCACACACCATGCATAGCAATCTCTGAAGTCATACATCAATCACCATTTAGTTACAGCGCATCAGAAGATTAATGGGAATCCCACCTAATATTTAGGCATCGATCGTGGCATTATTTCACCAACCATGGAGATAAATGCTTTTAAATGGAGCACACGGAGGCTTCACAAAATATAAGAATTACCATTCAATGACTCGAACACAACGAATTCACAAAATATAAGAATTACCATTCAAGGATTCGATATACAACGAATTGATTATTGGATATGTACATAATATCAGAAAACCCATTACACCAAAACACCGGAGAGGTTTAAAATTATACATTGCATTCGCTCCCCTCCCTCTCTCTGATCGAGAGCTTGCTGCCACTTTATTTATAATTAAAGGATACATACATACATAAGGAAAGATCTTCTCCTGGAAAAAGAAGACTTTTTCCCTTTTTACATAATGATTTAAAGATGGAAGCATTTCCCCATCCTTATCCTAATTTTAACTGGAAACATAGAAATTCTTATCCCAATTCTATCCTTTTATTTAGGAAAAGAATATTTACATAATTTTTTTTTACTTTCCTATTTTATTAAAAATCACAAAATATCCCACCCCCTCTTTATTCCATATTTACAGACGAGGATGGTCTTGATGCTCCTGCATTATACACCCAACCTTAAAATTAATCATGATCTCCTGATCATGTGCCTAGATCCCATACTTTGTTCTGCAAGTTTCCATTTGTCGCTGCTTTTGTATGTTGTTCTTCTCCAAGTCTCCACACCTTATGCTGCTTTGCTCCACTCGCTGCACTTTCACAATCTTCTGTCGTCTTTCTTTTACTGTTGCCTCTGCTACTTTTCTTCCTTCCTGATGTCTTCCTTTGAGACCCTTTCAACATGATTCTTCTGATTAAATCAATTTCTTTGTCGAATAAGTCTTTAGACTGCTGACTTCTTTCTTCTATGCTTGTTTCTGTTCTGACTGCCACCCGATCATCCATCCCCTCTTGTCTTCTGGAACAGAAAACCTCTTCTCCCTTCATTTGACTGATTGAATGAGTCAAATATTCACAAGTACCTGCAACAATACCTGCATTCACAAAACACTTGTTAGAATAAAAGTCATAAGGCATCAGTGTCTTACTTTCCTCTGTCAGCATTTCAGTATACTGATCCCAATCATTCTTGAGATTATCACTCAATCTGTCCTCAGCATCATCTTCTCCGAGAATGCATGTGTATTTTGTTTCATAAACCTCTTTATCTTCACTCATTTCTGCCTTTATATTCTGGATTCTTGTCCTCTGTACTTCTAGTCTCTTCTCTAGAACATTTAACTCCTGCCATAAATCTGTCATCTCCTTCGAGAAGATTTCTGTGCAATCTTCAATACTTTCACAATCCCAGTTTTTTTTTGTTACCATCTCATCACCTGCATTCATACATAAACTCCCAGTTTTCATAAAATGCTCAACAGTATCAACTGTTACTTCTCTTATCTGCACTTCAAACTGATTCACTTCCACAAGAACTTCCTCTTGTGCTGTAAAAACTTCATAAGATGGCACATCCTCCTCAACACCTGCAAACATACACAATTCATCAGCTTTATAACCACAAGACTTTTTAGTCTTGACTGCTTCCTTGAGCACTTTCCTTTTAACATATCTGCATGTGGGATTTTCAAACTCCAACTCTGGCGCAAGAACTCTAAGTCCTTTTTTCAACAAGGCAATGAGAATTTGCCTCAACCTCCTCTGCAATTTTCACCAAATCACTCTCTTTCCCTTGAGTGGAAAGAGCCATTTTCCTTTCTGCTTTTCCTGGTCTTGCAGCCGTTTTTCTAGTACCTGTAATTGTGCCTTTATTTCTACAATCTCTCTTTCCCGAACTCTTGCAGTCATCTCACCTTTGTGGCTTCTTTTTGAACCTCTGCTTTCTCCTTTATGACTTTTAGTAGTCTTCTCCATCGCCATAAGTTCTTCAGCTATGCGTTGCATGAAGCCTCTGCCACAACAAACTCTCTTGCTGCCACTTACCTCACCAGTCCTTTCCTCCGGATCTGGTCTTTTGGTAATCATAGTTCCTCTGCTGGAACCTTTTGAGCATCCTCCACTGCTCCTGTAGGCTTCCCTCATCTGCAACTTTATTCAACCTATGTTGAATCTTCAGGTTTTGCCACATTCACTTCTCCTTCTTCCCGCTGAGATTTCTTCACTATTTCTGTAGATCAATACTTATCAGTCCCAAAAATCATCACATGCAATTAACAAAAAAAAACACTTGAACCTTCAAAGGAAACTGTTCCCGCTCTGATACCACTTGATGCAAGGCTAGCCCTGAAAAAACCAGGATCTTCACACAATTGGTTCCCTCATAAATTGAAATTCAAATTGTATTGAATTAAACACTACAATATGCTAACTCATCAACAATCATTTGAAAACCTCCTCCGCCACTCTCCGCTTTGAAATCCTTATCAGAACACTATCTTCCACTTTTTAAAAAAAATCGATACACCAGCACTTTCGAAATCAGTTGAGTCTTGCACAGGTGAAATGGCTCAACAGTTGTAGCATTTGAAAGCCCTCATATATCAAGCACTTTAATTTCAGCAGTCTCCGCACTGTAATGGATACCCATCTTATTAACCAACGCACACACAAGTGCAGGCCTAGAAGGGGTTACATACATATTAACCAACGCACGCGCAGGAGTTGTTCCTATTATCCAACAAAAACAGCTCGTACCTCCTTAAAACACATTCAATACACATCCATTTATTTAATATTGAATACATATCAGACCAAGATTCAAACGAATAGCCAACGCACACAACTAATAGGTTTTGTGCACACAACTACCAGTTAACTAAGAAATCGTTCCCACACACCATGCATAGCTATCTCTAAAGTCATACATCAATCACCATTTAATTACAGCGCATCAGAAGATTAATGGGCAACCCACCTAATATTTAGGCGTCGATCGTGGCATTATTTCACCAACCATGGAGATAAATGTTTTAAATGGAGCACATAGAGGCTTCACAAAATATAAGAATTACCATTCAATGACTCGGACACAACGAATTCACAAAATATAAGAATTACCATTCAAGGATTCGATATACAACAAATTGATTATTGGATATGTACATAATATCAGAAAACCCATTACACCAAAACACCAGAGAGGTTTAAAATCATACATTGCATTCGCTCCCCTCCCTCTCTCTGATCGAGAGCTTGCTGCCACTTTATTTATAATTAAAGGATACATACATACATAAGGAAAGATCTTTTCCTAGAAAAAGCAGACTTTTTCCCTTTTTACATAATGATTTAAAGCTGGAAGCTTTTCCCCATCCTTATCCTAATTTTAACCGGAAACATACAAATTCTTATCCCAATTCTATCCTTTTATTTAGCACAAGAATATTTACATAATTTTTTTTACTTTCCTATTTTATTAAAAATCACAAAATATCACACCCCCTCTTTATTCCATATTTACAGACGAGGATGGTCTTGATGCTCCTGCATCATGAGATCACTCATGAGTGATTTTTAGATCACTTAAATTCTTTAAACCTGTCAAAGACTTTAGATTTCTTCTTAAGGAAATATATCCATGTATTCCTTGAGAAGTCATTTATAAATGATACATAGTACATAGACTTACCCACTGATGGAACCTTCATATGTCCAAACACATCACTGTGCACAAGCTCTAATATATGTTTCACCCTCTTACCACCACAGGTGAAACTCACCCGATTCTGCTTCCCGTATACACAATTTTCACAAAAATCATAATTGAGAGAGCTATTACTCATACCTTCTACCACAACTTTACCATGATGTATTCAAAGGCCCTTCTCTCTAATATGTCAAAGCCTTTGATGCCATAGTATGGACTTTTCTCCAAAGACCACTAGATTTTCTACTCCACTTTCAGGAACCACGAAACTATTGCACCCATCAACAACAGTGCTACCTTGCAGCTTGTACAGAGTTCCAATCCAAACTCCCCACATCAATACCAATGCTCCCTGAACCATCTTGCAAGTATCCCTCTCGAACATTTTTTTTGCACCTACATCATCCAACTTGCTTAAAGAAATCATATTTTTGGCCAATGCAGGAATATGTAGAACACCTAGAATTGTTCTAACCATTTCACCTTGCAACTTCAACTTTAATTTTCCTATCATCCCCTAAGAATACATCACCACTATCATATTTCTCATACTTGCAGAACCATTCTCCATGGGGAGTGAAGTGAAAGGATGCACCTGAGTCAATCAACCATGCCTCATGATCTACATGTGTACTTGAAGAGGCCAAGTACACATCCCCACCTTCATCTGAGGAGCCTCATCAAATCCCTTTCCTTTGTCAGGATCTTTAGATTTACAGTCCCTTTTCAAGTGGCCTTCCTTTTCACATTTCTAGCACACCACATTTACAGGTTTTCCTGGAGATTTAGATCGCCCTCTAGATTTAGATCTCCCACTCGATGAATTGTTTTTGTTTCTGTTCTGGGACCATCCTCGTACAAACAAGGAATCACCATTCTGGCTCTCCATATTTTTCCGTCTAATCTCCTCTATCAACAAGGATGACACTATTTCATCAAACTTCAAGGCAGTTGCATTACTACCTATTGTAATAACCAAACTATCCCAAGCATCTAGTGGAGAATACAATAAATTGATGCACTTATCTTCGTCTGAAATTTTAATATCAACATATAATAACTGACTTACCATAGTATTAAATGCGTTTAGATATTCTTTCACCGAGTCTCCATCTTTCATCCTTAGGTTATACATATTTTTCCGCAGGAACAGTTTATTCACCAGAGACTTAGATTGGTAGAAATTCCCTGATTTGTTCCATAAAACCTTCGCCATAACTTCCCCTGGTACGTTCAACAATATTGAATTTGAGACACACAATCATATTATCCTTTTTTCCTTCCGATCCAACTTCTTCCATTCTTCATCGGACTCCTGTTGGTTTAGTACCTAGATATACTACAATCCAATAATCTTTATCCACCAACAAATCCTCCATCTTGATTTTCCAGAACTCAAAACTCTAACCATTAAATTTCTTGATCTCTATCTTTCCACTGCTCGCCATATTCTTTCACAAACATAATTGATCTCACATATCTCCCACTGAAAAGGGTCTACCACAGGCCCAAGCGAAACCCTCAGTAATAAAGGCATCCCCTTGAAGCCAAAACAACTCTGATACCAAAGGTAGGTTTTGACCCCATACATAATTACCTGCATACGAATTCTAAAACACAGAAAATAAACAATGGGAGAGCATAACACATAAAAAACATATACACAGATATTTTCCCCTAGATCCCAAAACAGGGACTACCAGCTTGATTTTTCATTATGTCCCTTTGAATGTTACAATACATATTTATACATGCCGAAGCATCCAATACCATGGACCAAAAACCATCGTGTCCAGAACCATGAACCAAAAACCATCATGTCCAAAAACATGTGTGAAAATCATGCACAAAACCAAAGATGGGTATGCCCAACCTAAAATAGGGTCCAAATCCAAAATTTTATGGGGAACTTCCCTAGACCCCATAAAGTGGGATTACGGTTACACCTCAAACCCCTTCTGACCTCCCCCCTCTAACCCCCGGTTAACTACGTGGGCTAGTCGTGGAAAGAATCTAATGCAACTCAACAATATCAACCACTTTTACCAACCTCAAAACAACCTCAAACAAAGCAATTCCAACAAAGACATTGTTCCCCATCAAGCCAAATGCACCCCCCTCTCACACTCTTAGATGCCCCTCGAGCTACCTGAGCTGAATGAAGCCCATTCAGCACACAAAATTATAAGAGAATATCTTCATTTGATGAAGAAAAGCTAGATGAAAATTATTGACACCTTCCATGAATTGGAAGGAGATAATGTCAATGAATTTCAGAAGTGCTACAAAACCACTTTGATTTTCCTCTATTTTTCAATGTAAACATCCATAAGAAGAGGTAAATGGCAGAGAGGAAATCAGAACATAACTACCCACTTGGGGATTTTAGTGGGAAGGAAACCCTAGAACCACATGGGATTTTCTATGGGAAGGAAATCCGAAATGTCCTAAGCCTCATCTGCTCAGATACAACAAACAAGATATCTTATTGACTGGGCAAGCAAAACGTAAGAGAGTTGATAATGTTTCACCGATGACAACATGAATGGGGTCATTACAATAAATTGAATTTTTGATAGCCTATAAATAAAGAATAAGAAGACCCACTCCACTTCATTATTTTCTATTGTAGGAATTTACAGGGTAAGTTCCTTGGATAGAACACCAAAGGACGCAAGTCGCAAATAGATCATAGATCAATACACCAGTATTCTTGATGTACTTAAAACCCTCAAAGAGGGAAACAGTCAATAGCCTTAGCCAACATGACAACTTCAGGAAAATTAGTAATAAAAGAAATAAAATTTACATAATCTTCTCTCATGATTGGTCACCTTACAAATGACCCTCCATGCTCTTTAAATCAGGTGTTAAGCCACAGATCAGGTGTTAGTAATATCAAGGAGAGAATGATTCATTGAATCAATTTATGTCTAGAATGTATCGTGAGCATTGGATTATAAGTTACAAAAGTACATAGTAAAGAAATACACTTTACCTAACTCTACACTATACCAAGTTATACTTAATTATTTCCTATGTGTTGGAATATCCTAACATTCCCCCTTAATAAAAACTTGGGATAGGATTGAAGGATTTACATATATGACACAAATAGGATAAGGAAGGGGGAATTAGAGCCTATCCCCCGTTAGTGACAACTTCTTGAACTCCAACAATAAATCAAAGTTTAGAAAAATTCACCTCTATGAGAGCCTCTGTAAAGATGTCTGCAACTTGATCATTGGTTGAACAATATTTCACTTCAAGGACATGGTCACAAATGAGCTTTATGATGAAGTGCATATGTAGTTTAATGTGTTTTCTGCACTGATGTTGGACTGGATCTTTGCATAGTTGAATGGCAGTTTGATTATCAAACCAAAGTGTAGTCGGATGTTATTACTGAAAACCAAACTCTGATAGGATCTGACGAAGCCATAAGGATTCCTTACTAGCTTCTACAATGCCATAATACTTTGCTTCTGCAAGAGAAAGAGAAATGACACTTTGCTTCTTGCAAGCCCATGTAATAGGTCTAGAACCAAGAGTCAAGACATAACCTACAGCAAACTTCTGATCATCAGGGTTACTAGCCCAATCGGAATCAATGAAACCAACCAATAGAGGCGATGCTTCTGCATTGCAATGAATCCCAAATTAGACTGTACCTTGAACATAATGAAGTATTCTTTTAGCTAATTTCCAATGAATTTCATGTGGTTTTTGCATAAAAAGATAAATAAGGCCAACAACAAAGGAAAGATCGAGATGGGTATGGGTCAGATACAAAATTTTTCCTAGAAGTTGACGGTGTAAGGTAGCATCAACTTCAGGGCAAGTACAAGTGAATGAAGGTTTGGCTCTAGAGTGAAAGGGAGAAGAGGTTGGCTTACAGTATTCCATGTGAAAGTAGCATAGAATATCACAGGCATACTTGGACTAGAAAAGGGAAATACCTTCCTTGGTTTCAAGACTTGAAGACCAAGAAAATAATGCAAGTGTCCTCAATCTTTCATTTCAAATTGCTTTATAAGGCTATACTTCACATGGTTTATAAGGTTGGGATCATTACTAGTAAGGATAAGATCATCAACATAAAGAACACGAATGATAAGATACTTACCCGCTTTCTTGGCATAGACAGTATTATGAGAATGACACCTAAAAAAGCTAGTATCTAAAAGAATGATATCCATTTTGGCATACCAAGCCCAAGGGGCTTTCTTTAGGCCATAAAGGGATCCTTAAGTTGACATAAAAGGCTAGAGTCTATTTTTATAAAGCCAAGAGGTTGTTCCATATATATTTCTTCATGCAAGTCCCCATGCAAGAAGGTAAATTTAACATCCACCTGATGGACTTCTCATTTGAAAGAGGCAGTAAGGGAAAGAATAAGGTGGATAGAATTCATTTTCGAAATGGGGAGAAGGTTTTAGTATATTCAATGGCTTCAAATTGTAAAAAACTCTTATCAATAAGACAATCTTTATGTTTATTAACTTTTCCATCTGGTCCAAACTTGGTTCTGTAAACCCATTTACATCTAACAAGTTTTATTCCCTTTGGAAAAGGAACAAGATCCCATGTATCATTTTCCAATAATGAACAATATTATTCAGTCATAGATGTGTCCCAATCTGGATGGCTTAAAGCTTCTACAAAGGTGTCAGGATCATAATTCGCTAAAGCTTTGATCCAGTAAAGAAGAGGCTCTATCAAACTGAGAACATGTACATCACTAATCTATAGGATCACTTGTAAGAGAACCTGCTACATCCCAAGTAGCATGGACCCATTTTGGAAGCTGAGGAGCTGAAGGATAATCCTAAGAAGGTGGGGGAGGATTTTGATCCTCGCTATCATCATCTAAAGAAGAAATATTTTCAGAAGTTGAATGGGTAGAGAGAGGTGTCACATCTAATGAAATATGCCCATAGGTAGATATATTTCTAGTAAAATTTACATCTCTTCTAATGATAACATTTTTGGATTTAGGTGAAAAAAGTCTATATCCTTTGACGTCTTCATAATATCCAAAAAAAATACATTTTTCACTCTTAGGTTCTAAGGCTTTATGTTTCTCATCGGGAGTATGGTCCCATGCTTCACTTCCAAAAACATGTAAGTGTCTTACATCTAGTTTTATTGAGCTCCAAAGTTCTTCTGGAGTGACATTCTTTAAAACCTTAGTAGGAGTGTGATTCACTATGTAATTTTCACAGTAAATTGGTTCTGACAAAAAAATAATACTGATTCCTTTATATTGAAGCATACAATTAACCATTTCCTTTAAGGTGTGATTCTTCCTTTCAACTACGCCATTTTGTTGTGGAGTATATGGAACAATATGTTGCATTTGAGTTCAATGCTGGCTGAAAAAGTTGATGAATTTGTTTTTAACATATTCTCCACGATTATCATATCTTAGCTTAAGAATTTTATGTCTAGATTGTTTCTCAACAAAGGAATATAAGGCCAACAACATGTAAAATACTTCTCTCTTAAGTTTTAAGAAATATACCCAACTGCATCTGGAGAAATCATCAATGAAAGTTAAGAAATACTTGTAGCCAATGAATGAAACAACTAGAAGTGGACCACATAAATCACTGTGCACAAGTTGTAAAGGGACTGAGGCAGACCAAGAGGTATGTTTTTCAAAACTATCTCGATGATGTTTTCCAAGTACACATCCAATACAAACACCATCTCTGCAAGTTACCATAGGAAGACCTATCACCGTATTTTCCTTACATATATTTGAAGGGAGAGATAGTTTAAGTGACCAAATTTCTGATGCCAACGTTTGCTTACTTCTTCATTATGAGCAACAAAGACGACGAGAAGAGTTGCTGACCCAAATTTATTAAACTTATACAACCTTGTAAAATAATCAGCAATGCCAGCAGCTAAAATCTGTCTAGGATATCTTAGGTCCTCAATTACAACATCATGAGGTAAAAATTCAAAGGTTTTACCTTCACCTAAATGAGTTATTTGATATATAGATAAAAGGTTGCAGGTAAGGTTGGATCACATAATACATCATTAAATTAACCATTGCCTACATGAATAGTTCCAATCCCTACAACACTAAGAGATCTATCAACACCAACATATATAGTTTTAGTGTTACAATCTTTTAAAGAAGAAAACATGGCTTTGTTTTTGGCCATGTGATAAGAAGCTCTACAATCAATGAGCCACTCATGGGAATGACAAGAAGAATATACATTTAGTGCATAACCAGACCGAGATGCTTGAAGACCACATTTAGAAATTGGTATTCATGAAGATGAAGTTCAAGTTGAAGAGTGCACCAAATGGATGTTATGATTCTTCATCGCTACTTCCAAGGATTCCATCGTCTTAAAGAATTTGGATTCTAAGTGGCCTTCTTGACTACAAAATTTGCAATGTTTATCAGTCTTCTTCCCTTTGTTTTTATTTGCCTTATCATATTTTTTAAATTAATTTTTCATTTTGAGATAGAAATTGCTTAGGACCCTTGGTTGGTCTAGGACCATTCTTTTTAGGATGTTGCTTCTTAGGATTCTTTGAACTGGGTTGCTACTGGGTGACTAAGGCTTCCTTAGAAGAGTTTCCAAGATTAAGAAGACCAAGATGTAAGATTTTTTTTTGTTATCTTATTAAAGAATCATAAAAGGCATCCAAAGAGGGGGAATTGTAGTATTTTCCTTAAGAATTAAAGGCTTTTCTAATTGAATGGAAGGTGGAAACAAACACAGAGTAGGCTGGTCCCAACTTAGTAAGAATGGAATAAATAAGGCTACCATATTCTTTCTTAAACTTAACACCTTCCAAGATAATTCTAAGGGCCTTGAACTTGTACAAAATTAATTCAATGGAAGAAAAATTATTGGGGTCCAACATAAGCAACTCATTTTTGAGTTGATGGGCTCTAATTTAATTTTTAATTCCAAAAAATTTATTGAGTTGTTTCATTACTTCATTAGGGGTATTAAGTTCTGAAATATGGAATGTAGGGTCTAGAGAAATAGACATCTGTATCAACCCATGTGCTTCATCTTGCTTATTTTCCCATTGGGCTTGCTTTTCTTCATCTTTAAGTTTAAACTCTTGGCCTGAGACTATTCTATAAGGACCTTTACTTCTAAGTAAATCGTCCATGTAGGACACCCATTAGAAGTAGTTGGTGTTGTCAAGAATAACTTGGCATGGAATTTCCATTTTAATAAAAACTGAGGCTGTAGACTCTGGAACTAAGTGTTTCAACAGAAAGATCTCGAAAAAATAGGCTGGTTAAAAACAACAGCTCTGAAAACAACTTATGAATGAAGAAGTTATGTCCTTTTGAAGAAAATCTGTTGAAAATGCCGATGAAGTACCCAAATGTGTAGAATTAAATGATAATGTTATATTTTTAAAAAAATCCCCCCTCCTTCCAAACTTAATCTAATTAGCTCATTTTTTAGAAAACAGATTGTGACCCACTTTTATAAATAAGTGAAAGTCATTTTACAATGGTACTTTATGAGTTACCCACTAAATTGTAACTTAAATAAAAGATAAAGAGACTTTGGAATTATAAATGACTCACTTTTTGAAAAAGTAACTCAACAAAAAGAAAGACTTTTTTGATACCTAATCATAGGGATTAAGTGAACAACTATAAATAATGTAAATAAACAATAGAGAAAATGGAGAGTCATCGAGAGATAAAACTCAACAGTCACTCCCTCATGTATATAATAATGAACAGTCTAAATGAATAATATAATATCGTTTGAGGACTTACCTCCTAGCCTGACATGGTATCAAAGTCGGTTCTAATTTTAGCTTTCCTCCCTTTGTAGCTCTCTCATGTTCTGCCTGTTTTTGTAGAACTGTCACCTTCTTTGCATCCTGTACACCTGCGTTGGTGATTTCTTTGTCTTATCCCTGCAAGATTTTGTGCATTATTGAATTCACTAGTCTAAATGCAGTGGAGTGATGAAGGGTCGATTTTCTGCATTAAGGCATTACTTTGCCTACTGTTAAGACTGGAGCTATGGAATGGTCATGTGATGCCATGAAGTGTTGCGTACTGTGTGTTGGAAGGATGGTGCAGCTGGAAGCGTGGTATTATGGCCAACACTGTGACTTCAAATTCATTTGAGTCTATTATTCCCATAAGCATGGTGCTGGACTGAGTAAGCTCTAAGTTTGGTAGAAGACCAAATGACCCTCCATTATATCAATATTTGGAGACTGTTGGAAAACACTGCATACTGCTAGTATGAATTATTTATATGCATTGAATGATTGTGTTGTTGGTCTGATAACAAAACGCTGCATACGTTGGTCTGATATCAAAACGTTGTATACACTGATATTTCAATATGAATATTTTGAAAGTCTGTATATAAATCCCTGTTCCTCAACTCCACTCCCATAGCTTCGGTCGTCACAACGTCGAAGGCTGTTGGGGTATTTTTCAAACTGGTTGCAAATTCACTGCTATAGTTCCATAGACAAAAGTTCGAGGTATGGTGAATGTATATGGTGTGAATCCCATTCAACTCCTTTGAAAATGGTGGTAGTATTAAAATTCATAGAGATTTTTGAATGGTGATAATAGAATGAGAATTTTGGATGATATTTTTTTCGGATATATATTATATGGTTTATATGTTGGAACCATCATATAATATATTTGTGAGTGGAGGAATATATACTACATTAAAAGTATTAATATAGTGAATTATTTTCCACCTAAACAGAATATATCTAGAAAGGTTGTGTTTGTTTTGGAAATCAAAAGCGGATATTTTTTTTTGGAATGCATTCACTAATATCTATTGTTGGAGTAGTTCTCTTTGGGAAAGAGAACTATCTAGAATGGTCAAGGAAAATGAAACACACTCTCATTTTTAATGAGTTGTGGAAAGGAGTGTGTGTTGGAGACAGAGACAAAGAACTAGAATAGCCTACCTCAGACAAGGAATTCATCATTTGGGGAAATAAGAACAATAAGGCTTATGCATTGATTGCAGCGTAAATAAATGAAGAGGTGAGTTGCCATATTTCACCATTTTCAAATGATTTTGAAGCCTTAAAAAAACTAAAGGTCTATGAATCACACTCTACACTTGAAGTTGCTCAACTCATGATTAAATTGTTCAACCTTGAATTAAAAAATGATGATCCTCTTGCTCTTGCATCAGAAGTAAAATCTATTACGAATGATATCAAAGTCACTAATGTTGAACTAGACATTCCTCTGATAGCTTTTCTCAAGTCACTTTATCCCACTTACTCAAATTATCTTGAGTCATTGCAAGCAAATGGAAACCGCAAAGATATTACCTTTGACTCCCTTGTGAAAAAAAAAATTGAAAGAGAGAAAGCTTTTGGGAAGAAGACAACTCCTCATTCTTCTAAAGAAATTGTGTGTCTTGCACATAGATAGAAGAATCTCGCTCAATATTCTTCGAGAGGAAGAGGTGGTCGAAGAGGAAGAGGAAGAAGAAATTTTAGAGGCGGGGGGGTAGACACTCTCAAGGAGAAAAGTCAGATTTACATTGCATACGTTGCAAAAGAGATGGATCACATGATGCATCCACATGCAAGTTGCCTTGGGACAGAATTGAGCAGGAAAGAAACCAACCCAAAGGTAAAACTAATGAAAAAGAGAAAGGTAAAGCACCTGAATCCGCTCACTATGTTGTGGCACACTGTAATATTGGAGTAAATGAAGACTTATTTAATGCTTCACTTGCTTCTTGGAAAATGATTGGTTGCTTGAATCAGGAGCAACTTGCCACATGACTTTTAGAAAAGATTTTTTTGAAGAATTTACTGACAATGTTTATGGAGAAGTATACTTTGCAGAAAAATCAAAACTCAAGCCATCAGGGCTTGGCATAATCAAACTTAAATTGCCTGGTCTTCCAAATTTTCTTCTACATCATGTTTTATATCTCCCACTGTTGAGGAGAAACTTGTTGTCCTTGGTCCACATCCTCCAGCAAGGACACTCCATTCACATGTTTGATGGCAAGTTTGAGGTAAGAAAAGCTTCAGACCACTCACTTGTCAAGACATGCATAGAAGAAGAAAGGCTTCTCAAGCTGCAAGGTACCTCTGCTCGTGCAAAAAATTTCATATACAATTCTCATTATGATGAAGGTACATTTCCATCAAGTTTATTATGGCATGCTATATTTGTACACTTGAACTATGAATGCCTCTGCATGTTGAAGAAAAATGGTGTTACTGGTTTGCCTACAATTCCTAGGAAACTTAAGCAATGTGATGCTTGCATTCTAGGAAAGCATACCAAACAATATTTTCATGATTCACATTCTAGAGCACATAGAAAACTTGAACTCATTCATTCATATTTATGTGGTCCAATGCTTGTTCCTTCTGCAAATGGAAATAAATATATGATGACATTTATTGATGACTACACCAGAATGTGTTGGGTCTATTTATTGAAGAACAAATCTGATGCTTTCCTAACATTCAAGAATTTTCATAAATGGATTGAAAATGATGCACAATCTCATATTGGGTCTATTCGCACTGATAATGGAAAAGAATATACATCAAATGAATTTGAACACTATCTTCGCCAACGTGGGATTAAACATCAAACAACTGTGCTTTATAATCCCCAACAGAATAGTGTAGCTGAAAGAATGAATAGAACAATCTTGAATATGGTACAATCCATGCTCTTCTTCAAAAATGTAAAGATAATGTTTTGGGCTGATGTTGTTCTATGTGCTGCATATATAAAGAATAGATGTCCATCTAATGCTATA
>APFE031023733.1:38803-62973 GCA_000404065.3 Pinus taeda | reverse complement strand
GATGGAATGAAGGTTCACTTTCGAGATCTTGGAAAGACTCGACTTGTATTTTACGAGATCTTAATCAAAGAATCGATCTGAAAAGGGAGTTGTTTCATTTCTTAATGAGGTTGACACAGTAAAAGAACTATTTGGGGTAACATCTGGCACTAAGTAAACAGAAACCTGCATAACACATTCAATGATACGTTCAAGATTCTAACGCAGAGGTGGGATGACAGCCCCTCAAATGCTAAATATCAAGAGCATATGAAACTGCATAACAGGCATAGCCTAGAACAGAGAAGAAGTGGAAAGTGAGCAATTAGCAGCAAAAGAAGCTTGTATTAGTTGAAAATGAAGACCAGACGGTGCAAGTATCAAAGTAGTTACAGTCTCCAGAAGTAGAACCTTACATCAAAACAACAACCATCAACCCTCATTACATCTGTGTTCTGGGTATATACAGAGTTTCATTACAAAGATATTTTGCTATTCTAGGCATGGAGAGGTCATAATGGACCACCAACCGCTTTAACTCTCTGATTAAGTCTATGTTACGATCTGCTTGCTTTAATGAACAAAATTGATCTTTTCTGATACTCTGTTGTACTTCTCGGGCAGGTGAAGTATCCTATGGCTGAAGTTCCATAACTGATAAATGTGTTTAACTGCTCGAGGCTTGTCCTTCTCGTTCTTGGGCCATACTACTCTTGAATGCAATTATTGAGGAGTAACTGCTCGGAGCACTGAACATTGGCCACCTTCGTCCTTCGAATGCATGGTACATGTCAAGGACGCGAAGACTGCATGGCGGGAGCATGAGCATGACAGGAACAGATATCAGCCGTTGGATCAAGTGAATGAACGACGGAGATTGGTTTGTAGAATAAATCGGGGGATATGAGAGCAATACGATCGCATGCCGTTGGATCTCAGGCAGGGAGATCCAACGGTCGCCAGGCACGGAAGATGCGCGGAGTCTACCGAGTGGGGAAAGTGGGGGTAAGCGGTAAGCGGCAATGCTCGCACCGCTTTCAAAGGTCAGGCGGTAATCGTACACAGGCACGCGATCACAATCAACAGGTGATGCGTGGCGGAAGGGACAGGCCAAAAATTGCTTTTCCCGCGAGCTAACGCGCGGGCAACTTGCGAGAGCGAGAGGAGAGAATGACATTTGATCATGTCAGAGATGATCGAACGGTGGAATATCGATGCACATGTTTTTTTTTGTCGGATGCGGTTGGGGACCGTTAGATCGGGATGTGGCAAATCAACGGCTGCAATTGCGGCGAAGAGTTTATGAAGGTGTGCAAGCATATGAGCGCGGGGTCACGTAGTTATGGTGATATGGGACCTTAAACTTAGTGCTTGGGGCTTTGAGATCGGATTTTTATGCCGGGTAGGAAGAAAAACGGAGGCAGTAGGGTGAAAGAGATGGAGGAAGATGACCGGTGCAGACCTGTATTTGACCCTCAAATGCTGAAGTATGTAGCAGAGCTAACACTGGCTCCTTATGGGGATGAGATCCTCCCTGTGAGGTCTCAAGAACCTGTAGATTAATGCCTTTCCTGTAAAAACAAATTTGCAAAATTTCCAGTGTTCCATTGGGCATGGAGTCTGATTGAATCTACACTAAGAATGATAAAACAATATATTTACAACTTTAAGGCCCAAGACCTTAAACAAAATAAATTTTCAGAAAACTCCCATTGACTGGGCCATTAAAAACTTCTTCTCCTCCCATACTTTTTAGTATGAAGGTGTTGTTCCCTTGGATTTGAGAAATGATAAAATGCCCTGTCCAGAAAGCATCAAACTTCCCATGGTTGCCTCTCTTCTCTTTCAGTGCATCCCACTTCAGAACCAGATTTCCAACTTGAAAATTATATGTTTTTTTCCTCCTATCAAAAACATCCTTGATCTTTTTCTGGTGTGATGCAGACTTTTCAACCAGTTGTTCTCTAATCTGATGTACCTCTGCTAAATCTATGATCCTTTTTGCCATGTCTTCTTCCTCATTCTGTTCTGGTTGTAGGAACTTTGACACACGGAGAGTTAACTGAATTGGGAATACAACCTCAGTGCCATATACCAGCTTGAATGGGGAATTCCCTATGGATCTCTTAATGGTCACTCGATCAGCCCACAGTGCATATTTGAGCTTAGAATCCCAATTATTTTTGTTTTCCTCCAACAGCTTTTTGATTATCCTTATTAGGCTTTTGTTAGAGGATTCTGCTAGACCATTGCCTTGAGGGTATTAGGAGGTGGAATGAACCAATTTAATACCCATTGAATTGCACATGTCCACCAATTCTTTTGCCTTGAAGTTTGTTACATTATCTGTGACTAATTTCTGTGGACATCCAAACCTGGTAAAGACGTGCTCTGTCAAAGCTTCATGACCACATTATGATCAGCCTTTCTGGTAGGGATTGCTTCAATCCACTTAGTAAAGTAATCAGTGGCTACTAATATCCATCTGTGCTAGCCACTGGAATGTGGATTGATTTCACCAATGAAATCCAAGCCCCACTGCTGAAAAGGTTCTTTTGCATGTATTGGTTTTAAGGGCAGGGACTTCAACTGTTGTTTCCCTTCAAATCTTTGGCACCTGTCACAAGCTTTAACAAATGAAAAGACATTAGAAAATAAGGTGGGCCAATAGTACCCAGCTCTGAGGATCTTATGGGTAGTGATCTTCCAATAATGGTGTCCTCCACACATGCTGAAATGAAACTGCTGTATAACCTCCATTGATTTTTCTTTGTCTAGACACCTCAAAAGCATTCCAGATGGATCCCTCCAATAGACCAGATTTTTGTGGATGCAATATTTAGCTGCCCTTAGCTTAACAATTCTGACTTGACTTTGAGTAAAGCCTGGAGAGTTTTCTGCTTCAGAAAAAATTTAACTATTGCAGAATACCAATCACAAGAAACTAGATTTTTTGTCACTCATTGCTTTCTCTCTAGTTCAGCCGCTTCCTCTTCTCCTATTGGACCATTTTCTGAATTCGAGCACATGAGGTTTATGTCCAATGTTCTGCAATTTTCTTCAGCTAATAGTCTGGCAAGACCCTGAACTCTAACAAGCTTGGTGGGCTTCAGTTCTATATTAAATTCAATCATCTTTGCAATCCATTTAGCTCTTCTTCCATCAGCATCAGGTTGTGTTAAGACATATTTTATTGAAGCAGAGGGCACATATGCAATTATTTTGGAATGTAAAATATAAAATTTGAAAGCTTTCAAAGACCTGATAAGAGCATATGCCTGTTTTTCAATGATATCACACCTCAGCTCAGCATCCCTTAAAGTTTTGCTGAAAAATGCCACTGGATGCTCTGAGCCTTCTTCATCTACTTGCAATAAAACTGCTGCAAGGGTGTCTGCAGAGGCAAATGAAAATATATGGAACTCCTTGTTGTAATCTGGACTGCTTAAAGTGGGAGCCTCCATAATAGCTTTCTTAATGGACTCAAAGGATTTTCTGGCTGCCTCAGTCCATTTGATCTCCGACCCCTTTCTCAACATGGAGGTAATATGCTTCACCAGTTCTGCAAAATTTTGGATAAACCTCCTCACAAGGTTTATTTTGCCCAGAAAGGATTGGATGTCCTTTTTTGATCTCGGGACAGACAAAGTCTGTATTACTTTTACTCTTTCTGGATCAATTCGGACACCTACAACAGAAACAATATATCCTAACAACTTGCCTTCTTTTAAAGCAAACTGTGACTTTTTAGGATTAACTGAAATCCCAAACCTTCTGCACTTCAGGAACACTTTCTTCAAATGCTGCAAGTGGTCTTGATGGCTGTTGGAGTATATTGTTATATCATCAAGGTAGATAAGGACAAATTATCCTTCTCTCCCACAAATGCTATATCCATAGCTCTCTAAAAGGTGGCTCCAGCATTCATCAGTCCAAAAGGCATCTTGGCATACATAAAAGTGCCCCAAGGAGTGGTGAATGCAGTCTTTTCTGGATCATCTGGATGTACAGCAACCTGATTATACCCTGAAAATCCATCCAAGAAAGACATCACTTTCGCTCCTGAGACTTTCTACAGCAAATGCTCCATCTTGGGTAGGGGATAATTATCTTTCTTTGAGCACTTGTTTAAGTTTCTGAAATCAACACAAAGTCAGATTTCTCCACTTTTCTTCCTCACCACAACCAAATTGGCTACCCATTTGGAATATCTGAGAGGGACTATGATTTTGGAAGCCAATAGCTTCTTGATTTCTTTTTCAATTAGAGGAAGGAGCAAGGGGTTTATTGGTCTCAATTTCTGCTTGAAAGAGATGGTGTCTTTCTCTAAAGGGATTTTATGCTGGATGATCTTTTTGTCATATGTTTTCAAGTCACTATATTCCCAGCCAAAGACATCAGCAAATTGCTTCATTAAATTGCAGTATTCAACACTTTGGTCAGCAGTCAGATGGGTAGACAGATTTATGTATCTTCGCTGACCTAGACTTCCTATATTATGCTTACAGACTGCAAATTGGTCTTATTTTTGGGCAACCTTGTAAGGCACATCATTCTGGTCGAACAGTCTTTCTAGAGGAATTAGACCCTTAGGAATATAATTACTGGGCAACTGGACAATGCTATCTTTGCCAATTTTGTTTCTAAGCTTGGATTGGGGATTTTCTTCTAAAGCTTCATTTTCTTGATCAATTTGCATTTCAGAGAATTCATCAATGACTTGCAGGAACCTATTCACTTCATCATCGTCTTCAAAAACTTTCCAATGCTAGACATTATCAGGCAAGGATGGTCTATATTTCATTTGGACTTCATGAACTAGTCTAGGAGGCATGGGAGGGATGAACATGCTAGCAGACACAGCAAGGGAATTAGCAAGCTGATTTTTGGCTCTAGGGAAATATGAATACAGAAATTATCAAAGGAATCTTTGAGTCTCCATACCTCATCTCTATATGCTTTAAGCCTTGGGTTCTTTGCTTGAAATGTTTTATTCACCTGTTGAATGATCATATTAGCATCTCCAAACACCTTTATGTTCTTGATTCCTCTGTCTTTAGTTGCACTAAGGCCCAATATCAGAGCCTCATACTCTGCTATATTGTTTGTGACTTGGAATGCCAGCTTAAAAGACAGTTGTGTGCTTTCTTGTTGTGGAGATATCAGCACCACCCTTGCTCCTGCAGTCTCCCTGGAACATGCTCCATCAAAGAACATTTCCCAAACTTGACTTCCTTGCTGTTATATACCTAGGGGGGATAATATAGGGTACCAAGGGAGGTACCCAAGGTAATAATGTAATAATGGGATGGGCCATAGTAATAAATAAGGTGGTTAACCCATATCATGTAAGGGACCACAAGTAGTTAGTAATAATGTAATGGGCCCATGGTATTAGTCGATGGTATGAGGGAACCATGGTAATGATCCATGGTATTGTATGTATGAGGCCTATATAGAGGCTAGAGACTCCATGTCAAGAAATATTGTGTCAATGAATATTGTATGAACAAGCATATGGGTTGTGGAGTGTTCTCCTTCCTTAAGGAGTGAATGTTTGGTGTTTCCCTACCATAAGGGTTTGATCAATAAAGATTCATTTCATATTATTTCTGGGTTTATTTGCATTATCTCATACTTTCTTATCAGATCTATAATATTTCTAGGTTAGATCTATAAAACTTGCTCTTCCTCGGCCTGATCCATTGGTTTCCTAATCTGCATTAAGGCCTTCTGGGATTCTTCTATTTGGAGAATGCATGCTCCAAAATCAGTGTCCACAGCATAAATGGGATGATTAGAAGGCTTCTTTTCATCACTGATGACGTATGCCAGTTGTGCTTCTCTATACAATCTCTTGCTTTCTCCTCCAAACACTCAAACAGTGGCATAAGATAGATCATTTTGTAATATCCCACCTAGTCTCTTAATCCATCCTCTGGACAGTAGCATTCCAAACTTAGGAGGGACATCTGCTACCACAATTTCCATCACCATGCTCTTCATGGGCAGCTGAGCTAGGGTAAAGGCTAAATCTTTAATCAACCCCACACATTTCACCTTCCTTGAGTCAAAAGAGAATAAATCATGATATGGTCTAGTGATATCAAGGCCTAACTCTTCCATGACAGCTTTTGGCATCAGATTGTGGCTAGCCCTAGTGTCTAGCAAGCAGTTGTGGTGGATTTTATCATGAATGGTCAAGGAGACATAAAAATATGGAGAATTATCATCAGCAGGTTCGGTCATGGGACTAAGCACAACTGCAAGCCTATCATCTTGCAAATTGACAGAGTCAATGGAGTTTTGTGTGGCTTTCAGTTCAAGAGCTTCAAGGATAGGTTTTCTAAACACTTCACTCTTTACAAGTTCTAACAGAGGCACAAATATTTTTAACTTCTGGACTTCTACTTCAACGCTGAAAGGGGAAGATGACTTGTCAAGACCTCTCATCTCTTGAGCTAGTGCTTTGAGGATGACTGGATCAGCTGCTGGTCTCTTCTGTCTAGTATTTTGTGACTCTGTTTGGATAGCAACGTTTTGGGCAGGATTTTCCTTGACATTGATTGCATGTGACCTCAAATTATACCTTTGTTGTTCACCAGTCTGCAGAACAGCCTCTCTGTCCCATTTTTTACTGGTTTGGTCCTGCAGCAGTGCTTCTTCGTATGCAGCCAATGTCAAAAAGGTAGCACTGCCTTTATCTTCCATGCAATGTATTTCATTCTCTTCTTCAAACTGTTCCTCCTCCATGACTACATTTTGGAAAGGAGCTTTAACTTTCAGTTCTTCTTTTGGTTCTTTACCCTTCTGAATGATTTGCAACTGTTCATTTGCTCTTCTGAATGGATTTAAGTTTCTTGGAGCAAATGTGTTTTGTTTCCTTGTCTTTCTTGAGTTATGCTCAATCTTCAGCTTAGATATCTCAGCAGCCAATGACTCTATCATTCTAGTCATTTTATCTAATTTAGGTTCCGAAGATGAGGCAGAGGAAGAAGAAGACTCACCTCTCTGCCTCCTTCTGTCAGCATGACTTTTAAGCTTTTTTGAAACCATGATATTAGATTCTACTTCTAGGGTTGCATCTTGCATATCTGCCAGAGTAGCACATCTTCTTTCTCTTAAGAATAGGCAAAAATCAAAGTCGAAAGCATTGGCATAGTTGAGTTTGGTAGAGGTGGGGGTTGGTTTCACTTCAACTGGTATCTTACTATACATACGATTGTATCTTTTATTAAAATCAGGCAAAGTTTCCCCATTTTCTCTCTTCAAGTTACCAAACTCAGTATCGTAATACAGCAAATCCATTTTATCTCCCCAGTGCTTCAAAAATGCATCATCTAAGGCTTCAATATCAGTAATAGATCTAGGGGTCAATTCTCTGAACCACTTTCTAGCCTCTCCATCAAGGCTCTAGACAAAAACTCTCATCCACACATCATCTTCACTAATATCCAAGTTATCAACATAACTGTAAAAAGCCTCAAGGTGCTCTTCAGCTGTTACCCCATCTGTACCAGTGAACTTGGGCATATATTTCTGATATTCCCCTACATGCATGGCATTCAAAGGTACAGGCAAGACCAAGGGTCCATACCTAGCAGCTATAATTCTTTCCATCTTCGTAGGTGCTTGTTGGCTTGCCATGACTGGGGTGGGTGGAATGCCACTGGTAGATTGAGTAGTATAGGATAATGCAATGGATGACAGAGACAAGGGAATATGATGGACTGTATGGGAAGCTTTCTTTGGACTGAGATCCAAAGGGGAACTAAATGAACAAGGAGCTATATGAATCTCTGAAGGAATTTTCTCACTAGCAATATTAGGCTCTATATCTTCAAATGATACATTCCCAACTATAGCCTCCTCTTGTAGAGATACATAAGGTTTCTTAGGCTTACCTGATCCTGATGCTCCTTTCTGTGATGTTTTCTTCTGCTTAACGATCTTCTCAGGGTCAGGCACTGGGTCAACTGGTGATTTCTGAGGATTTCTTCGAGTATACCTTACAAACTGAGCCAGGACTGTGATGTGGAGTCACCAAAGATTGGTATTCCTCCAGTGGAGTCGCCAGATAGATGATTACAACCAGAAATGTGCCCAGACTTTGTCTATCATCAAAATCTGGAACTGTGTTGTCTCCCAGGGAAGCTGAGCTTCAACCTCCTCCCCCCAAAAACGGCGCCAATTAATGTTATCACCCCAAGAAACTCTCCTAGGTTGTATCCCGGAGATGCTCAGGAACATTACAAACTCAACATAATGTTGGAAATGGATGAATGGAAGGAATGATGCTTTTTCAAGCCAGATAACCACTTCTACTATGCTTAACTCCAGACATGGGTGAACACCCCCAAACTACAAGGCTTTAGACCATCAATCACTCACAGTTTAAGGATTAAGTGAATATGGAGAACACTAACCACACTAGCAAATGCACAAGACCATGTGATGGCCAACTGAAACCAGTAAAGAGGTTTGCAAATCTATCTCCTAATGCACAGACAGGATGGCAGCTCTTTGGCATTAAGTAAACAGAAAACTGCATAACACATTCAATGATACGTCCTAGATTCTAACACGGAGGTGGGATGACAGCCCCTCAAATGCTAAATATCAAGAGCACATGAAACTGCATAACAGGGACAACCTAGAACAGAGAAGAAGTGGAAAGTGAGAAATTAGCAGCAAAAAAAGCTTGTATTAGCTGAAAATGAAGACCAGACGCTGCAAGTATCAAAGTAGTTACAGTCTCCAGAAGTTTAACCTTACATCAAAACAACAACCATCAACCCTCATTACATCTGTGTTCTGGGTATATATAGAGTTCCGTTACAAAGTTATTTTGCTATTCTAGGCATGGAGGGGTCATAATGGACCACCAACCGCTTTAACTCTCTGATTAAGTCTCTGTTACGATCTGCTTGCTTTAATGAACAAAATTGATCTTTTCTGATACTCTGATGTCCTTCTCGGGCAGGTGAAGTATCCTATGGATGAAGTTCCATAACTAATAAATGTGTTTAACTGCTTGAGGCTTGTCTTTCTTGTTCTTTGGCCATACTACTCTTGAATGCAGTTGTTGAGGAGTAACTGCTCGGAGTACTGAACACTGGCCACCTTCATCCTTCGGATGCATGGTATAGGTCAAGGACACGAAGACTGCATGGCAGGAGCATAAGCATGATGGGAACAGATATCAACCGTTGGATCAAGAGAATGAACGGCGGAGATTGGTTTGCGGAAGAAATTGGAGGATATGAGAGAGGGACGATCACAGGCTGTTGGATCTCGGATGAGCAGATCCAACGGTCACCAGGTGCGGAAGATGCACAGAGTCTACTGGGCGGGGAAAGTGGGGGTAAGCAATAAGTGGTAATGCTCGCACCACTTTCAAAGGTCGGGCGGTAATCGTACACAGGCACGCGATCACAATTAGCGGGTGACACGTGGCGGATGGGATAGGCCAAAAACTACTTTCCCCGGGAGCTAACACGCGGGCAACTTGCGAGAGTGGGAGGAGAGAATGACGTCCAATCATGTCAGAGATGATTGGACGGTGGAAGATCGGCGCACATGTTTTTTTTTGTCGAATGCAATGTGCGAGCATATGAGCGCGGGGTCACGTAGTTATGGTGATATGGGACCTTAAACTTAGTGCTTGGGGCTTTGAGATTGGAGGTTTATGCCGGGTTGGAAGAAAAAACGGAGGCAGCGGGGTGAAAGAGATGGAGGAAGATGACCGGTGCAGACCTGTATTTGACCCTCAAATGTTGAAGTATGTAGCAGAGCTAACAGGTAGTTGACTCCTCTTGTTCTTCTGCTTCTTCTTCCTTAAACTTTTCTTCTTGCTCTAGTTCTTGTGTTTCTTCATTCCTTGAAGATGATCATTGCTTTGTCTTTGTTTCATCAAAGGTTACATCAATGCTCTCCACAATCTTGTTGAGTCTTAAATTGTAGCATCTGTATGCTTTGCTCTTTTGTGAGTACCCAACAAATATGCCTTCGTCTAATATAGAGACAAATTTCTCAATCTTCTTATCTACCCTCTTAATTTAGCATTTACTCCCAAAAACTCTAAAGTGCTTGACATTTGTTGGTCTTCCTTTCCATAGTTTGTACAAGGTTTTGTCACTATTGCTTCTAAGCATTCCTCTATTTAGAATGTGTATTTTTGTCTCCACTACCTGGACCTAAAATACATCACCTAATTTGGAATCATTCAACATGATCCTAGCCATTTATTCAGTTATCCTATTCTTTCTTTCGAAGCCTCCATTTTGTTATGGTGTCCTTGTTGTTGATAATTGTTTGTTTATTCCCTGTTCCTCGCAAAAGTTTTGGAACTATTTAGATGTGAACTCCCCTTTGTTATCAGATCTCAGACATATGATTTTCAAATCAATTTCATTCTCGACCATCTCCTTGTAGATTCTGAAGCATTCAAAGGCTTCGGATTTCTTCTTCAGAAAATTGACTATTGTCATCCTGGTATAATCTTCAATCACTTGCATGAAGTAGTGTTCACCATCCAATCATTTGGTTCTCATCAGTCCAAATAAGTTAGTGTGTAACAACTCTAATGGTTTTGAAGTGGAATGTTCATTGGGCTTGAACTCAACTCTTGTATGTTTTGCATGCTTACAGTGCTTACATGAAGTGCTAATTGGTTTTGAAATTTTGGCATTTCTCTCACAAATTTGTTTATTACTAGGTTGTCAAAATTCATTTGTCCCATAATTTTGTGCCAAATCCAACTTTCGTCCTCTTTATCCAAGAAACAACCTTCCTTTCCAATCTCATCCAAGGTGTATATATCATTTAGAGTTCCTCTTGTTGTTTCCACCAACCTACTTGAGTTCGCCCTTCTTATTTCACATTTCTTTGAGTCAAACAACAATGTGTGCGCTTGATCACACATTTGACTCACACTCAGTAGATGTGATTCAAGTTCTCAATAAGTAACACATATTTTGTTGTAGCTTTATTGCTTCCAAGCTTAATTGCACCCTTGCCTATTACCTTTTCATAGCCATCATTTTTGAATGACACCATTCCATCACTATCTTCCTGCAGAGATACATTTTTTTCTTATTCCCTATCATATGTGTTGAGCAGTCACTATCAACATACCATACACTTTTATTGCTTTGAGCCTTTAAGGCAATGGCACAACTTTCTTTTTTCTTTTTCCAAACCTTTAGAACAGCCTTGGCATCATGTTGTGATTCCCTTGGAGAAATGATTAACCTATGGTCTTCATACAGATATCCAAAATTGTTGCATTTGTAGCATTCTACTTCATTACCTAAGTATCCAAACCTATTATAACTATGCTTGTAATTTTCTTGAAATTTTCTAGCATAATCATTCCTGGAGTAACTTTCAAAGTTGCTTATGTTCATAGCATAGGCTTTGCAATTTACATATTTATGTCGAAAATTATTGCAAGAATATCAAACACCAACAAAGATGGATTGATACCTGAGAAAAAGAGAGCTTCTTTGTGATGTTGTTTTACAAAATCCTTCTTGATATTTCTTCATTGTGGGTTTTTTATTATGCGTCTCTTGAACCTTTTGTTTTGTTAGCAAGATTTCTTCCTTGATGGAACCCTTAATCATTTATGCATAATTTTTATGTTTGTCTTCCTTTTCTGTCATTGAGGAACTTGAACCTTTTACTAATGTTTTCTTCTAGCCTAATCATGTCTTGTCACCACAAGACCTTTGACTATTGATGATTCCATTCAATAATTTGGAGTTGTTTGCAAATTTTTGCTACACATTCTTTCTTTGTGCTTCCTTTTGCAAAGAGACTCTCTGGTTCCAAATATTCCCTTGTCTTGTTGCTTTCTTCTGGTTCTCTTTTGAGTGATTCTTCAATTTTTTTGGCCTCTTCCCACTGTACCCTAAGATTGATGATAATCTTCTATGAATATTTGTTCTTCTTATTAACGCTTTTGGCATGTTCCCTCAATTCTCTTAGCTCGACTTCTAATGCCTTGACATTTCTTCTTTCCACCTTAAGCTCTTTTAAAGCACTGACAATCTCTCTTTCAAGATCCAACTAGTCTTCTTATTCTTCATCCTCTTCTCACTCTTTAGGAGTTTCCTTCATGTTTTCCCTTTCCATGAATAATACTCCTCCCGTGTCATTTTCACTATCTCTAGCACTCTCTTCTTCGGATGAAGAGTTGTCTTCTTTTGAATAGAAGCTTTTATTTTTGTCTTGCTTCTTGTATCTTCTTTGATTCTTCTTTGCTTTCCTCAGAGCTTCTTCTTCGTCATCATTGTCTGAGTTCTTGGCATAAGGACACTTAGAAGCAAAATGACAAATCTCACCACAATTAAAACATTTCAAGGGGAGCTTACCTTTATACCGGCATGTTCCTCTTTTTAGCTTCCTCACAAAGTTTTCCATTTCTCCATCTGAAACTTTGCTATTGCTGCAACTGGGGCTTGGTTTCGATTGTTGTTTGTTTTTCCCTAGTTTCATGAATGTCATAAAATTTGCTTCTCTTTTGGACAGGTTCTCCTACTTTGTTGTTATTTCGTAGGCTATAAGTATTCCATATAGCTCGTCTATGCCAACATTTTATATGTCTAATCTTTCTTCTAACATTGAGACTTTAGCATTGAATCTCATCAAAAGTGATCTTAGTAATTTTTAGAGAACTGCCTTATTCTCCAAAGGTTCTCCCAGTGCTTGTATGGAGTTTAATACTTCAACAACCCGACGAAAATAAATCGCAATATTTTCGTCCTCATTCATTTTTAGCTGCTCACATTTTCTTCTAAATGTATGAAGCTTTGCCTCCTCAACGTTCTTCTCGCCTTCATATATATTTTGGAGTTTGTCCCAAACAATTTTCGTTGATTTGCAACACATTACTTTAACATATATTGATTTTGTTAAGCCATTCAAAATAACACTCATAACTTTAGCATTACTATCATACAGCTAAGTTACATGTGTCATTTGTTGGAGGAGTTGAGGGCTCTGTATATCCAGTCTTTATAGATTACCAAACATCATATCCTTGTGCTTGCACATATGCGTTCATCCTTCCACTCCAAAGCGCATAGTTTTGTCCATTAAATATTGGAACTCCGACCTTTGTTCACTCCTTGATCTCCCTTCTAGTGGTCAGATTGCTTGTGAAATAACCTACACTGATACCAATTGTTGGAAATACTGAGGGGGGGTGAGTCAGTGTTTCTTATCAAAGAGAAAATTATTAATTTTTTCATAGCATTAACAATAAAAAAACATCAACACATCAAAAGATTAGTTCATAAGAGATTTTTTTAGGTCTAACCCTTCTGGGAGAAAAACCATTGAATGCTTATTTAATATTTTTTAGTACAAAATATGCTTCAGCTCCAACTAAAAGGAAATATCCAACTCCCTATTATTGTAGAAAATCATTTGAATTTAGCAAGTAGATCCAACTCCTAAAAGGATTCTCCTACACCTTGATTTACCCGCTCCGACTAGAAGGATGCTCCAACGCCCTAGTTTTATTAGCTACAACTAATAGGATGCTCCAACACCCTGCAAGCTCCAACTTTCCCCATCTCCACCCTACCACCCTAAAGTGTTCTTAGACTACAATGTAAAAGAGACTTCACTCTCCTATCTTGCGTCATGAATACTGACCCACTTACAAGGATATTCAATGAAGCTTCTTTCTTATTGTCGACAACCCAACTTCAAGGATTCAAACACAACAATCCATGCTCAACTGTTGATGCTTTTTTCTAATGTATAATCAACTTACAAAACTGCCTTTCGTATATACAATCTTCTTCAATTTAAATTATACCTCTAATGTGTTGAGAAGATAATTCCATTGTTATGCCATTGACTACCAAGTAATCTGCTCCATATTACCTTTGAATGCTTTACCCTAGAATTGCAAAATTTGATAATGCCAATATGCCTTCTGCAACACTAGTTTTCCTTCACTGCCCTTGTATTTGTTCACATTGTCCTTGCCAGGCTTCAAAATTTTGTGGTCATAAAATTGCTTCAAAATACTCCTCCTGCAACAACCCTTAAATCTCACACAGGTAAATGCAGTGATAAGTCAAGATTGTTATATCACAGTTCAAATCAAATGTTGTCAAGCCACTTCTTTGATTAGGGTATAGATCTTTTTTTGCAACGAGTGAAGAAATATCAATTCCAAGAGCTAGACTTTAGAATAGGCCCTCATACATGCCATAACAAAACAGTTAATAGAAAACTTCAATATCCAATATCAACGCATTGGTTAGGGCATGGAAGTATGGGCTTGATTTATTCTAGATTATGCCTTTACAAACTTGAACCAGCCACCAAATACCACACACAATCTAGTGCTTGAAAATTCTTCAAATGTGCCTTAAAAGAGGGCCGCAAGAATACCCTTCTTAACAAACACCAAAGCTTGCACAAGCAAAACCATAGGATCAAAGCACAAGGATAATCAAGGTTTAAGATTTTACCTTTAGAAGAACACCAGAGATCTTTGATAGTGCTCCCCCAAAATGCTCAGAAATTTTGTCCTAATCCACACAGATTTGAATTAGTAACCACGCTTATGATCATGTCTATAAGAATACTGTTGAGAGGGAAGTGACCTAGGTTTAGCCCTTAATTAAGGAAATAAAGCAGACTCAAATTAGCACCACAGGGCCAATAATTTGTTCATAGTAACTTCACATTATGACCACATCAAACAGTGTCTTAGACCTGTGAATTGTCAATTATTTGCAATAGAATTGCGTACCAAAAGGGGGTCGAGTAGAACCTTCAAATAGTTGCGTCAAAACCAATCAAAAGGGGGTCAAATGGCCACAAAAATCCAATGAAGCCCACAATCCCAAAAGACTAGAACTATACCACAACTAATGGAGGCCTAGTAGCCACAAACTTTCATGCGAAAGGTACCTTAGACTTGTTTTAGATGGCCTAAATGCCCTCAAACACAAACCAAGAAATATGTAATAGACTTGAATGCCCCACATACTTCGACCTTCTTCAAGATCTTCAGGACTCCCTTGGTTGTAGAGTTAAAAATCAAATTGACATTAAACAATTTGATGTTTTTGTGGAGGATCTGAGCCTCCCTTTTATAGAGGTTAAGGAGGGTTGGCCACCCTTCAATTGGAGGGAAATGAAATTCAAATTTTCTAATTTCGTTGGAGCCAAAAACCCCACATAAAATGAGATCAACTTATCATGGGAATATAATTTTGAAATTGAATTTAAAATTTTATTTTGGAACCAAATAATTTAACTCATTTTAGAAGCCAACTTGCTTTGGAGCCCACATTTAATTTTGGGAGTCACAATATTAATTTTGATTCACCTTTATTTGACCATCAATCAAGAAACAGTCTTGCCACATCATCTAACTTTTTGGGGTTCTTGACCACAAGAAAGGGAACCAACTTTCATTAGGTGTCTCTCTCAAATCATAAGGTGCCTCGTGGCGTGCCCCATACCATTAGAATTGGCATGACGAGGAGCATTAAATGAAGGTGATCTTGACCCCAAAAATCATGATTTTCCATGTCATCTTTGTCAACAAAAGTAGGGATTCTTCTGGTGTTGCTTGGGTTGACATCAATGCAACCACTTTTCAACAAATTCGTGCATGAATAACAATAACCATAGAAAATATTTTTGCACCTATGAGAAGTTTGCCTTAGAGAATATGACCATTTTAACTTTTTATGACTCTCTTTGAGGGGGATAAGGTCTCTGTTGATTTCTTGCTTTATCTTCTAGATTGTTCAAAATGTTATTATAAGCTTCCCTTTGTTATTGTTGGATCGTATTGCTATTATTTTCCTTTCTTTGTTGTTGTTGGTTTTTCACTTGATCTGTGTGGTTGTTGTTATAAAATTTCATTGGTTGCTATTGAGTTGTATTAGTGTCATTTTTCTTATTTGTGGTTGTTGATTGTAATCATTTCTTTGAATTCCATTGTTAACTTATTACATTCTATGAGCGCTTTAATGAAGTTGATTGGTCTTTTGTCTTCTAGTTTCTTGTAGCTTGTTTCTCCCTAATAACCCAAACTAGTCTTGATGAGGGGAAATCTTTGAATACTAAGAATTTCATCAAATTTTTTAGATATTTTAATATGTTTTAAGATCTAGTTCAACTAAAGCTTGGTTTTTTCTAATTCCTTTATAAGGGAGGTTGCCTTTTCCCCCAGTTTTTTGACATTCAATTCCTTTCTATTTCAGTTGTTGCAATAGAATGTATTCAATCTTCTTTGCTTCCTCCAACTCTACATTTAAAATAAGACGTGATGAATCTTCAAATTTGAGCTCTTCTCTTTCATATTTAATCAATCTCTCAATTTGTTTCTCATTCTTTTTCCTAAGTCTATTGATCTCTTTGAAGGCACCGCTTAATTCACTTTCCACATCTACTTCAGCCTCTTCTTCATTTAATTCACATTCATCATGTCCTTCATATTGGGTCTCTATGGCCAAGAGCACGAAATCATTGATCCATTTTTCCTTATAAGTTTGTTCATCATTATTCTTTGAGGAGCTATTGTCCTCTTAGGTGTAGAAGCTTTTCTTTTTTAATCTTCTCCTTCTTGACTCTCCCATACTTATTATTTTCGTTATTATCAGGTTTATTATCTTCCTTTTTATATGGCCATTTAGATGCATAATGACCTATTTTTCCACAGTTAAAACAATTGAAAAGTAACTTACTTTTGTATTTGTTATTTCCTTTCTTCAATCTTCTGACAAACTTGGCTTCTTCGTCATCTAATCCAAAGCTTCATCTTTCATGGTCATCTTTGGTTTTCCTATATGCTTTATAGGATGCTTCCCTTGATGTAAATTTTCCTTTTGCCAATCCCATTTCATACGATGTTAATGTTCCATGTAATTGATCCATCGTTAATGTGATGAGGTCTTTCATCTCCTCAATGGTTGTCACCTTGGCGTTGAATCTAGAAAGAAGAGATCTCAACACCTTTTGAACTATTGTGGAATTATTCATAGTTTCATCAACTCTCATGATGTTCATTATTTCATACACAAAAAAAAAAAAAAAAAAAAAAAAAAAAAAAAAAAATCTATATCCTCATCCTCATTCATTTAAAGGCTCAAATTGCATTCTATAGACTTGGAGCTTGGTAATTTTTACCTTACTATCACTTCATAGTTGTTCTTAACCTTGTCCCACATCGCTTTACTAGACTTGCAATGCATAATTTTAACAAATCTAAGTCAAACAATCAACTTAGGATTTCATTCATTGCTTTAGCATTAAATGAAAACTCAACCTTGTCATCTTTGTCAACCAATACAGGCGGTTTTTCATAGCCATTCACCATTGCATCCTAGACATCTACACCAAGGGACATTCAATAAGTCTTCATTCTTACTTTCCAAAATGTATTGTTCATTCCATTAAAAAGAGGGGCTTCGTTGGTAAGACTTCCATCACGGTTGGCCATGTTTTAGATTTAGATCTACCTTCCAATTGTTAGACTGTTTCTAAAAGAAACTACTCTGATGCCAAGTGTTGGAACCCATAATAATACTGAAATGGGGGGTGAATCAGTGTTATGTAAATTAACATTCAATACTACAAAAATACATCAATCATATAACAATTAGACACAAGATGTTTACGTGGAAACCCATACAGGAGAAAACCACAAATCTTCTTTTAATAGGGTAAATGCAAGCACCAACTTCAATTTACATTAATTTATGTAAGCACCAACCTACAGGAGGCTCCAACCTCCTTTTCTTTACAAGCACCAACTTACTAAAAGCACCAACTGTAACACACCCTCTCTTAACCCCAACCCATAACATAGAGTAGAAGGAGGTGGTTACTATGTTGACCCAAGATCTAAGGTAGCGTCAAAAAAATGCGGTCTAAAATTTTCGAGCTTTTTCAATTTCCTCAAAACTTCCCATCGATGACTTCATTATGTTCGTCTCATTGAGACGATTCCGAAGATATAAATTTTGTCTTGATCCGACCTCTGGATCGAAAGATATGACCATTTGAAAAATTGGTCTATCAGACAACACCATGTCATCTTTTAACCTACTTCATGGCACCCACGTGGCTATCCAAGTCAAGCACCACGTTACGCCACATGGAAATTGTCGACATGTTCATAATGGTTCTGTAATGCCCCATCAAGAGTTCACATGGCCTACATTATCTCAAACACCAGGAATGAAAGGTCAGCGAGTGCAGCCCCTTGAAGACCACGTCACCCCGAAGCTTATCTTCTCGGAGATTCTATTCACATGCACAACCACACATTTGAGTATTGATTAACATCAACACAAAACAGTAACCAACACAACATTTATGTAGTTGATAAATGCAAGAATCAACATTCCTCAAGAATTAGCATGACATTATTTTGTTGTCACTAGCAGAGGCAATATGGTAATCACAAGCACCAACATAAGATGATACTTATCTTATGCAAGTTCTGGCAACTGAGAGTGGGACGCTAACTCTCCACCCAACCATAGATAGGTGCAACCAAGTCTTACTTGCCTTTGTCACCCTCGAGCCATATTCCAAAGCTTGAGGTGGAGTGCTTCTAAGATCTTTTAACCAGCAAAACAACTAAAACAAAATGCTAACAAGCCATATTGCCTTCATCTACCAACTACACACATTATCATTCACACTTTTCAGGCATATTCACATTCATGTCAGCATACTACAATGTAGAGAACTCTAGCTCACTTTTAGGAGAGGAGAGTCTACAATAAGGAAAGTTCATCGATGGATAAGTTGTTGATGGATAAAGAATTCGCTCTCCTAGTGGTTCCTTAATGAGTCAAGCACAAGAGCTTTAGCCCCAAGGCAACCATTGGTGGTTCATCAACCCTCACAAGCACCTGAGTGATTCTTCCCAATCCTGCTTGTTCATCAATCCACAAGCTTCTAGGGGGTTCTTCAGCCCTACAGGCAAACCACTGTCATCTATGATGTTTATGCCCAACAAGCCTCTAAGAGGGTTCTTCAGCTAGTTTTCAAAAATTCTCCATAATGCTTAATAACAACAGTAATGTAACAACCAAAAGTCGTATACACAGTGAAAATATTTAAAACACTTCGTAAACAAAGACATACATCGTAGGATAGTAGTTATTGAATTAAGGCTTATGTGATCCATATCAAGTTTTTGAGACAAGTTTTCAGCGATAATCACATCAAAATTCATTTGTCAACGTGTTTCGGACCATCCAATGTGGTTCATCGTCAAGACAAGATGAAGAATCAGATCAAGGAAGCAAGTTAAATAGAGAGACCAATCGTTGGAATGGATTGGTCTCTCTATTTAACTTGCCTCCTTGATCTGATTCTTCATCTTGTCCTGAGGATAGTAATTGTCAATTGTATATTGTATAAAGAATTGATCTAGGAAGATACAAATGAGAATGAGGGTATTGTATATATATCTAGGTAATTACCCTTTCATTAACAGTTATGTCTTTAGGGACATACATTTTCATTAATTTATAAATAATTAATCATTAATATTATTTGTCGTATTTTACATTATTTTTGTTTATTTTTATATAAATTTAGTTTGTTGCATTGCCTTCCCTTTCAAAAAGATTTGTCCTCAAAGCTTATTGATGACAAATCAAATCTCTTTTGTCATTTGGAATATTTTCTCATTTCTGAACTTTCATCTTTGTTGATACAAGACGATATGATGTTCTAAGCGATAGACAGAATTTTCGTACTAAAAACGGATCAAACCATCCTAGATTAATCTTCTGGAAATATTCTGACCCTTGGAGATGTGTGGTGAATAGTTAGTGTATCACTGGATTGAATTTATTTCAATATTCTTCGGAAAATAAGTTTCTTTATGTTCTACGTGATATAGATTTGTAGATTTATTAAGGCGTCTAATCTTGTGATTCAGATGTAGATAAAGATTTTTTCTTGTTTGAACTTCCTTAAACATTTTTATGGCAGTTTCTTAATTTCCATCACGCATTGTTGCTGTTGACTTAACTATTGAATCCTTATTTGGGGTGTCATTTTTTTGAACGACAACCTCTGAGTACGTTTTTACTTCAATAGGATTTTCATTTGCCTGAACTACGAGATTAGTGGTATTGATGTTTGTTTCTTTAGTTTGGACTGCTACATCTGGAGATTTTGATGTTTCCTTTACGACAAATTCTTTGAACCTATTCGTCAATGATTTATTTTCGTCCTTAAGTTTTTTAATCTGTTTGAGCATATTTTGATTATGATTTTTGAGACGTAGGCATTCCTCATTCTTTGAGTCAACTTTATTTTGGCCTTCACACTTCTCGTCTTTTAAACACTTGATTTGTTCTACTAATGTTTGGTTCAGGCTCTTTAAATGTAAATTTTCTTCTTCTTATTCTAAACACTCCTTGAGTTCCTTCTTTGATGCTTTAGCTTTCTTGACTTGTTTGAGTAGTTTTTCTTGGTGATCTTTGAGGCGCAAAATTTCTTTGTCTTTGCTGCAAATGACTTCTTCAAGGTCTTTTTGTTTCTTTGATATAGTTTTTCGTTATCTTGGAACATCAAGTCTGAGATATCCTTAAGGTCTTTTAATGAAGACTTTATTTATTTTGATTTACTTGTTATGTCTCGAAACATGACCATCTTCCCTTTATAAGGAAACATCAAAATTTGTTTCTCTATGTTTAACATGAATGTACCCAAATCCTTGAACCAAGGTTGACCAAGTATGATGTCAGTTTTTTTATCCATCTTTACAACATGAAATTGAGATATGTATTGATAATGACCTATATTCACTTGTAGATCACTAATTTTATACTCTTTTTGGTCAAAAATATTTTTCTTTACACCAATGCTTAGCTATGGAATTAATAGTGGATTTGTCAAGTTGATGATGGTTGCTTGGACTAATGGCGACATTAACTTATCTTCCTTGGATATTTCTTTTTAATGTAATTACTCTGTGATCTGTAACTGAAAGACCATTATAGGAAAACCTTTCTTCATTCGTCATTTTAGAATTGAGCTCCATCATTTTTTTCAATGATTGATCCCATTTTGTTTTGTCAAAATGACTTTAGGTATATATTTAAAATTCCTTTGTACTTTGTACTTCAAGCCTCCTTTAAAAGTGCTTTTTTAATATATATTTTTTTATAATTCTTCAAAACTCTTTTAATAGATTTTCTTATTATCTTTAATATTCCAAAACTCCTTTGTATTCTTTTTATATATTTCTATTTACGCTTTTTTCATTTTGTACTTTAAAAAGAATATTTAAATATTGTTTCAATTAGCTTCTTTTAAGTAACCTTATATAATAATACCCACTTTGTACTTATATATATTTTCAATAATTTTATGATTTGGAATTTTCTTTAAATACCCCTTTATAATATAAAACTTCTCTTTACATATCTTTTCTTTATAATCTTTTCTTTTTATTTTTGAAAAATTACAACTCTAGTGAAACGTGGCTATTCACTTCTTTGGGTTATAATATAAAATATATGTCCACTTATGTGTTTTTGACTCAGTTAATGTTCTCTACGTAAAAAGTAAAACTTAATAAAATAGATGTCCACTTATGTGTTTTTGACTCAGTTAATGTTCTCTACGTAAAAGGTAAAACTTATCATTCACATAAAGAGTTTTGTATTCCTTTTCTTTTTCTTTTACCTTGAAAATACCATGGGTAATTACCATGGGTTGCTAAAACCACGAGCTTGTAAACTACTTAATAAAGAATCAAGATAATATTATCTACTCGTCATTCTCTTACGTATAGTTTTAAATATATTTGAAAAGATTCCTCTTAACTTTATCATGCCCTTTTTATCAATTATCTGGAACATTTTTATAGATATAAATGTTATCCTTCAAAATTTACATCGAACTATATTTACTTATTTATTTTAAATTTTTTTTTAATCTTTATATGTACTTATTTTATTTTCTTTTTTCTTTTTTTTCTTTGACTATCTTATTTTTTTCTTCCTTTTTTTCTTAATGGCCAAAGCCCTGAATGGCAAAAGGAGAATCTCCGAGACTGGTGTAGCGAAACGCTTAAATCACGACGACAAGAAGGTTGACAATAGGTTGATGGCCAAAGGCCGAATCAAACGTAACTCTGATACTAATGTATGTTGATTTGAGGTAGCATCGGATGTGCTCTAGGCATGAAAATTGGTGGAGAGGCTTAAGCACATGAGATATCGAAGACCCAGAAATGGTTTGGACAGATTGTACCCAGTTTGGGAGATATTAAAATAATTAATATTTTTAATAGAGTTCCTAAGTCTAAACTTAGGAAAAATAAAATATTAATGGATATTAATATAAAACTGGGTTAGAAGGTTTCAAAAGTCATGGATCAAGAAAAATCTAATCTTAGTCGTTGATTACAGTTTTAATCTCGGTCGTTGAAGAACCAACGAGAAAAGTATAAGAGGAGGCTTGAGGGTCAGTGGGAGAACACACCAGATTGATCAGTTATTCATTTTGTTAGAGCAGGGTTGCTACACAAAGTTGAATCAGTGATCATCAACGAGGGGCAGTGAGTATGAGGCAGAGAGGCAGGGACAATACTGAGAGACCAGCACAGAAGCGGAGAGAGCGAGAGCAGCAGTCAGTCCAGGCTACGCAGAGCCCAGCAGAGGTAGCATATAGCCTAGAGAGATCGTGTTATCCACGCAAAGGGCAGAAGCAGGGACACAAAAGCTCCCAGAGGTTGCGCAGTGCCTCAGAGGGATGACGCAAAGGACCGTGGGGCTAACGCAGGTCAGCAGGTGGCTGATGTAGAGGCCAAAAGGGCCAGCGTTGAGCTTCAATTGTGTCGAAAAGGGTTTCATGGGACAGGTTTTCTAAATGTCTGTTTCCGGATATAGAGGTATTTTTGTCGTATATTTTTCTCTGTCGGGTGAGCCAGTTTAGGCACCCAGTTGTACTCAAATAAACTGCATAAAATTACAGCCCTCTGAATAACTACACCAGTTTTCCCACATTGGGTTTTTCCGGGGACATTGGTCCAAAATAACAGTGTCACTTGTGTGCTTGTTTTCTTTCAGTTGATGATCTATAGATGTTGATAATGTACTTGTGTTTATTTTCAATATTTACATGGTAAATAACTCGTTAAGTAATCAAACAAGTAAGTGAAATAAATCAAATAGTACAAGAAGAATTTCTAACATGTTAGATTTAGAAATTCCAACATGGTATCAGAGCGTGGTTGTAGATCACAGGAAAACTGAAAGTATCAGTCGAGCAGAGCATTTGCAGCAAATTCAACTGTCCCGGGTGACAGAGTTGATCCTTGCAGAAGGCGACAGAGGAAGGAGTGACACAGAGGGACTACGTCATCACTCTGGGCCGAAGAAAGGCAGCGCATAGGCTAAGGGAGCTAGAATCAAGCTCACGCAGAGGCCAGGAGGGCTGATGCAATTGGATGGGGGAGCTGATTTGTCGGTGTAGGGATTGCGCAGAGCCAAGTGGCTCAATCCTTCAGTTGTTGGGGTATGGGAGGTTGTGGGTAATTTGCGAAGTGAAGCTGGTGGGGTACTATGGTCAAAACAGTGCCTAACAGGGCAAGACCAAGGTGGAGGGAGTTGTTGCTGAGGCGGATTTCTAGCCAAGGAATCCGGATCAGTGGTGCAATTGCACAAATGATCGGAATGGGGCAACTTGACGTTGGCAGAGGGATTTCCAGAAGGGAAATCGAGACTCAGAGGGATTCGAACTGAGAACTTCCAGACAAGAAGTTGAGAGACTCGGCAGGAGTCGAACAAAGGAGTTCCAGGAGGGAAATAGAGAGACTTGGAGGAGTCGAAAGAAGAGCAGTGAGATGGACGTGAATGGGCTGAGAGATCAAGATAGGTTGGACGGAGCGTCCAACTTTGTGGTCTGAAAGGCCAGGATTTTTTCCATTCTAGACAGACACCGCCTCAAGGGCTTCGTCACGAAAGTGATAGTAGTCCCAGTTGACTAGAGAGCTAATGAAAGGTACGATGTTATGAATATAATTCATAATAAAATAATAAATGTAAATATAAATATAAATATAATAAATGATAAATAATTAACTAGTGATTTGTTAGTTAACAATGAAAAGGCATCTCTTAGAAACATGCCTATTCGTGAAAGGGTACTTACCTGGCTATATATAC
>APFE031023733.1:0-36670 GCA_000404065.3 Pinus taeda | reverse complement strand
ATATTAAAAAAAAGAGGAAATATATAAAAATTAAATTATAATAAAATATATATATATAAAACAATACAAAAATTATTGTGGCCCGTACGAAATTGTTAGTAGTTACCATAGCATAACCCGAACCGGCAGCCATGGGTTGACTGCCATAGCCATCATCGCTTGCGCAAGCTTCATGACATATCGCCATTGTTTTCCCTCGTTCTGATAGTTGTTGTATGATTCATTGCACGAGTTTTGGTTCACTACATTTTGTTGCGAACCAGTTGCAGGAATTACTACTACTAGCCAACTTTCATCACCCAGGGACAACAACAACCATCGACTGCACATCCACACTGCCATTGTCGGAGTCACTATTGTTGTCATAGTTCTCTTATGCCGCCATTAACGACTGCAACAACTTCCTTTTGAAGCCGCCCAAACACACAGTCATCACAAGTCACCTTCGCCACCTGCTACACCTCGACCCATGTCCTTCGCGAGCACCCACTGCCACCATCACTCAGCGGCCCTCTCACCCATCGCCACATTGCACCCACTTGTAGCAGTCGTCACGATTGCTTCCAACAATAGTGAACACAACAAAATTTTAGGCACAAGCGAATAAAACTGGCAATCCTCCATCCCTGCCCACTCCTATGTTTCGTTGTCTGTCGCTGTCAACATCAACCCTTGTGCTCCATCCACCTTATCCACTTTCATTTCGAATCTAGTATCATCACGGCACCAAAAGAAGGCTGGTCAATCCAGGGTACAAAACCATCCAGTGACCCCTCCCAATTCGTCGTGACCATGGCCATTGACCACTGAAAATCTGTGAATTAATCTAACTTTAAACTATATTATATAACTTAATTAGTTTTGATATTTATTAAAACATAAACTATATTATAATTGAAAATAAATTATTATTTATTTATTATTATTATCATAATATATATATAAACGACAATCAAATATATATATTATATATAAAAATGGAAATAAAAAAAATAAATAAATAAATTACTATAAAAAAAAAGACCATTACATAACCCCTAAGTACATCTCAATAAACCAAAGAAATAAGTCAGGTTCCACACAAGAATCACTATTTTGGACTAAATGTCCATCTTGTCAAAACGTAATTGGATATACAATATTCAAAAAAATTGTGATTTAAATAGTCCAAGGTGTGGAAGAATATCTAATACAGAAGAACGTCAAGAAAATGAGCAAATGCAAATAAAACTATTAAAGGAAGAGGTCATGAAACTTCAACAAAAGAGTGAAACTTGAGAGAAGAGATGCAAAGATCTCACGGAGTTGTTTCAGGCAAAATCAACAGAATGCAACGAAAAAAATTTGCATCTAAGAAACCACAATGAGAAACTTCTTGCACGTGTCAAAAAATGTAAAACTAAAAAATACAAGCTAGAACAAGAAAAAGAGGGTTTTGACAAAAAATTCAACAAAAGTCTATCAAAAAAAGAAGAGGAAAATTTACGTTTTAAAAGCCTTAATCAGAGATTTAATTAGAACAAATCAAAAGTTTAAAAGATGATGAAGCTACTAAGAATAAAGTCAGCAATTCAGAAAAGGATGAGCTTGTATGTTTGAGGAATCATAACCAAACCCTACTTAAATAAAAATACTTAAAAATGACAAAATATCGTTGAATGACAAGTTAGAAGTTAGAACAATTTCAAGGTGAAGTACTGAAGTCGTCAATCATTTCAGTCCAAGTTGAAGATAAGGGAATAAATACTGATCCAGTCAATATCACAAGCAAGGAAGAAGATGAGTCTAGAGAAGTTAAAACATTTGCAAAAGATGCAATCCAAACAATGGGCATTCCAAATGATGACTCAGTCCCCAACTTAACAACAACAATGCCTGAAAAAAATCAAGGATCAACCACTAATATGGTAGAGGAAAGCCAAACCAAAGGAGATATGTATCGACATCCAAATCACAAGAGTAGACCTTCCAATCAAGCTACGTACCAGTATCACTCAGAAAATAAACAAAAAAATTATGTTTCTAAGGGTACTAAAGTTTGCAGAATGCAGTCTTATGATAACTATTCATCAAACAATTTGATTCCATAGAAGATCAATCTAGGATGGTCTGATCCATTCTCCGTGCGACAATTTTGTTTGTCACTTAGATGATCATATCAACTATTATCAACAAAGATGACAATGTCGAGACGAGAATACATTCGAAGAAGGAAAAGAGATCAAGTCTTTCATCAATAAGCTTTGAGGACAAAGTTTTTTGAAGGGGAAAACTACGTTATGAATATAATTCATAATAAAATAATAAATATAAATATAATAAACGATAAATAATTAACTAATGATTAGTTAGTTAACAATGAAAAGGCATGTCTTAGAAACACGCATGTTCGTGAAAGGGTACTTACTTGGCTATATATGCAGGACCCTCATTCTCAATTGTAATCATTCTTATTCACACATTTAATATATAATATTTGTATCCTCAAAGATATCTTTATATTCCAAGTCTTCTGGAGTAATTAATCTGTAGAAGGAACTTTGTTCTTTACATACGAGGAGGCAATGGCTAAGGCTAAGTGCATCATCCTTGATGGGATCAAGGATCATGTGGTACCACATATTATCGAGAAAGAAACAGCAAAGGAGATGTGGAATGCCTTGAAGAAATTGTACCAATATATTTCTATGTAGAGAAAGATGCTCCTAGAGAATCAACTAAGGGCGTACCAAATGCAGAAGGGAGAGTAGATAGATGTCTTCCTCGATCGCTTGAAGGTGATCTGTGACCAACTAACTTCCATAGGGGCCACGTCGGATGAGGAATTGATGGTGAGGACCGCACTGAACGCAGTTTCTGAGGATTGGGAGGTATTTGTCCAAAGCATACTGGGGCAGGACGAGTCTTCCAAACTGGGAAGAATTGTGGGCAGCTCTTAATCAAGAAGAGATCAGACGGCTAACCAAGGCAAGGAGTAGCGGAAAAGGGGTCAGGATCAAGTAGGAGGAAGAAGAGGATGCGGCTCTAGCATCTGCGGGAAAGCAGGAAAAGAGGAAGAAGAAGGACCTCTCCAAGGTCAAGTGCTTCCATTGTGGGGAACTGGGTCATTTTGCGAACTAGTGTCCTAGGAAGAAGAGAAAGGGAGAGGCTTCGGACTCGAAGGCAGCGCTTGCAAAGGCAGAGCAAGAAGTCGAGGACAAGGAGGATTATGCCATGAGTTCTCATGTACCACTTGAGAAGAAGTGGGGAGACATCGAGCTGTAGTCGGGAGGACTACAGGCAATAACGGGCAGGATCCTTGAGGTACCCAACCTCTTGGATTATACCTTGCTATGGGAGCCTCGAAGAGGAGTAGCAAAACTGGCGGATGTCGGTAGAGACGAATGTGGATGGAGTGGCAGAGTGCTACAGTGCAGGTGTCCCCAGACAGCATGAAGCTAGCAGGCTACAATAGTGTGAGAGGCACTGGAGTGTTGCACCAGTGCATGATGGCACAGAGAGGTGTGCAACAGTGCAAGATGTAGGGAGTTGTTGCCACAACGCAAAGGTCAGTGCAGGGAGCACTTGTTAGTGGTAGAAGGAGCTTCAGCATCGAGAATGTTTCTAGCCTGACAGGGATGTCAAAAGTTGGGTGGATCAGTTACTTACTTCTCAGTAACTGAGTTGCAGTGCAGTAGCAGTATGTAGTAGCACGATGCAGCGTGATGAGAGGGGATGCAATGCAGTGGCAGTATGCAGTAGCACGATGCAGCATGATGAGAGTGGATGTAGTGCAGATGCAGTGCTGGGAGGAGGGAGTTGTCGTACGGATGCAGTAGTGGCAGTGGCAGGGCCATGGGCAGCAGTACAGGATGCAGCAGTGCAGAGGATGTTGGGCGGGGAGGCCTAGCATCAAAACAAGTACCGGTGCCAGATAATTAGAGTGATGCTCAATAAGGAGTATTACTTGAGCACAGTCCTCGCTAAGAGGGAGTGTTGATTTGAGGTAGCATCGAATGTGTTCAAGCCATGAAAATTGGTGGAGATGCTAAAGCACATGAGATCTCCAAGACCCAAAAATGGTTTGGACAGATTATACCCGATTTGAGAGATATTAAATAATTAATATTTTTAATGGAATTCCTAAGTCTAAACGTAGGAAAAATAAAATATGAATGGGTATTAATATATAACTGGGTTAGAAGGTTCCAAAAGTCATGGATCAAGCCAAATCTAATATTAGCCATTGATTAGAGATTTAATCTTGGCCATTGAAGGACCAATGAGAAAAGTATAAGAGGAGGCTTAAGGGTTAGTTGGAGAACACACCAGAGTGATCAGTCATTCATTTTGCTAGAGCGGGGTTGGTAAGAAAAGTTGAATCAGTGATTAGCAGCGAGGGGCAGTGAGTAGAGTCAGAGAAGCAGGGACAATACTGGGAGACTAGCATAGAAGCGAAGACAGTGAGAGCAGCAGTCAGTCCAGGCTACACATAACCTAGTAGAGGTAGCGCAGGGCCCAGAGAAACGGTGTCATCCACGCAAAGGGCAGAGGGAGTGACACAAAAGCTCCCAGAGGCTGTGCAGTGCCTCAGAGGGTTGATGCAGAGGGTCCTGGGGCTGACGTAGAGGCCAGAAGGGCCAGCACTGAGCTTCAGTTGTGTCGAAGGGTTTCGTGGAGCAGGTTTTCTGAATACCTATTTCTGGATATAAAGGTATTGTTGCCGTATATTTTTCTCTGTCGAGTGAGTCGATTTACGCACCCAGTTGTACTTACATAAACTACATAATAATATAACCCTTTGAATAGCTGCACCGGTCTGTTCGCATTGGGTTTTTCAAAGGACATTGGTCCAAAATAACAATGTCACTTGTGTGCTTGTTTTCTTTCAGTTGATGATCTGTAAATGTTGATATGGTACTTGTGTATATTTTAAGTATTTACATGGTAAATAGCTTAAGTAATCAAACAATTAGGTGAAATAAACGAGATAGTACAGGAATAATTTCTAACGGGTTAGACTTAGAAATTCCAACAATGTAATGACCAAAAGTTATATGCAGCGGAAATATTTAAAATACTTCGTAGACAAAGACATCCATCGTAGGATAATAATTGTAAATTGTATATTGTATAAAGAATTGATGTAGGATGATATAAATGAGAATAAGGGTCCTGTATATATAGTCAGGTAAGTACCCTTTCACTAACGGTTATGTCCTTAGGGACATACATTTTCATTAATTGCTACCTAATTAATCATTAATCTTATTTGTTGTCTTTTATATTATTTGTGTTTATTTTATATAGATTTAGTTTGTTACAAGTAACCTTTGAATATTTTCTTTCCTACCTTCTCACACAGAGTTCACACCCTGAGCTTTTCTCTGCCTCCACGCATTCTCAAAGGGCTTGCTCTCTCTCTTTCAGTGTGGTTTGATCAAGCGCTCGCGTGCTCTCCTCTTCTTCCAACAAACTAACTGTAGTTGTTTTCATGATTGCACAACAATCAACTCCTTGACAGCTCAGCCCATGTTGCCTCCTTAAATTTGTCCTTTGTTGCTTATGAATAGAGTTCAAAGTATACCTTCATCTGTTCCTTCTTCTTTCAGTTAATTTATGGCATAGTCAACCCATTAAAACCACTCATCCAACCAGAACTAATATTTAAAACAACCACTCCCTCAAGCAATTTCATACCTCTAGCAAAGGAATTTGTGTCCCTCTCAACCATTTTTAAAATAATCACAATTATTTACAAAAGAGGCATATTAAACAGGGGACATTACACTAATTCCCACTATTTGCAGGAACCAACTTGTTGATATTTTCAGGCACCTACGTAAAGGAGACAACCATCCCCTGATAAACAATTTTTAATATTTTTTTTACCCAACCTTCTTATCCTTTTTTTGCAGCACCCTCTCTATCTCGACTACAATCTTTTTGTACACGCCAACTTTAGATTTCACCCAATCTCCATTTACAACCTCTGGTTAGTTCTTCTCTGCATATTGTCTCTTATTTGCTTCATATTTATGGCATTCAGTAGCTTTAGCATTTACCCAGACCTCTCGTGCCCATTGTCTCCCTTTCTCTCTGTAACTTCACTCCCTCTTACGAACTACCACAATTTCATTTGTCCTATGTAATCTTTACACTTTCACAATCATGAGAATTCAAGGCACTTCAAATTCTCTCGTCATTTGATTTTGTTGATAGCTCAAATTTTGTGTGTTTGTCAACTTTAATTTGGATCTACTGGAGTCCCCATCTCTCGACTCTCGAGTGAGCATAAGTTTAAACAATGTTGCTAATCCTTTGCCAACGTTGATCCGAGACTCATCAACCTGATCTGTGAACAACTGGGAACAATAGACAAATATATCCCCAACATTTGTAGTCCTGTCTACCACCACCGCCCTATAAGTAAAGCATAGAAGATTTGTGAGAGCATTGTTGACATGCTGATATCCCTGATGGTCGAGAAGCTAATAAGCCCCTGGGCACTTGTTCCTTAGCCCGAAGTGACCGAGAGCTAGTTCTTTGTCAGCCCACCACTCATCACTCGTCGTCCCTTGTTTAAACCTCTTGTTGCTCCAACTGTAGAAGGTCGATACATCAATAGGCCCTTGGGCGCTCACCTGCTAGCTCCTACAAACAGAGCTTGTGACCACTACTTGCTACTCACCGATCGTCCCCTGAACTTTGAGTCTTCCCTACCATCCACTGGTGGTTCAATAAACAAATCGTCACAATATTGTGTTGCACTTGACAGACCTCACGACTCGTCGCTCTGCCGCTACATAGCACTCACATTGCTTGCTCCCATGTCGATGGCCGGGGGCAATGGTCGTTGGCCCTACTACATGAAATCACGAGAAAACAGCAAAATATTTTAACATCGCAAGGCCTTACAAAACCAATCCTTCGCACAAATCTCGAGGCATCACAAGCTTCCATGTCATGTCCACGTGCACTAATCAAAACCTAGCACATATCGTTCACTAACTTGTACGTGCCATGCCACTACCACATCATTACCACGTCACTCAAAAAGTGCCACTTGGCCACCCAAAAGGCCAAATACACCTGCCACATGTCATCATGTACATGTGTACTTGCTAATTGTCTCCATGTCATCACCACCTGCCCCCTGTACTACCATGTTGTGACACCTGCTACTCGTCGGTCATGCTTTTGTGTGCACATCATTTAGACTGGGTGATCCGTTAATCCCTTGAGTGTTTAGGCTACGCACCCTGTGAGCCTCACCATCACCTATTGCTTGTTGCTCATCATTGTTGTTTTCACGTCGAATGGATTGGGCGATCCAATAAGGGCATGGGCGCTTTAGCCTAATGCCTTTTGATTGGGGGCTAGGACCAGCAACTTACCACTCCACTGCTCACTGGTCTTCGTGCTTCCTCCTAAGCTTCTTTCAACTTTGGCACTGATCTGATGAGGGGCCCACACTAAAACCATGACTAGATGGACCCTTGCTTAAACAGCAACACTTCAAGATTTGATTTCTCTTCATTCTTTGGGAGTTAGACTAAGTGCCATATACCGTTAGAAAGCTCATGGAGAGGATTATCCAACTAAACACTTTTCATGTGTTTTTGAGCAAGTCACATGTAGACAAAATGCCTTCAAAGATAGGCTACTCAACAATAACCAAGGCATCATAGGCTTAGCTCATTATTAATAGAAACAACCAACACATCAATAACAATATAAGCCTCATGCATAAAAACTTCATGAAGCTCCCCTGAATTTGACATTACTCAACATCAATAAAAACAATTGTCAACATACTCAATAGATAGTATATACATTAAAATAAATAATAAATTTAATAGTTTACATACAAATAATTGTATATATAATAAAATAACTAATACATAATGGTAATGTATATTATGTCATATTTATACAAATTTTATATAGTATTGTAGATATAGTAGAAAATAATCACAGCCTCATTAGATATTGATATTATTAATGATATTAGTATCAAATTAAGGGGATATCATATCAATTCAAGGATTTATGTCCTAAAATTAAAATTGTATTTCATAAATTAGTGTTTTTTCACAATTATTAATCAAAAATATTCACAACATTCAAAACACAGTCTAAAAAAAACCCACAAAATAACCTAGAAATTTTGGCAAGATTATGAAAACTTATGGCAGAAATTTTTTAAAATTTTGGTTACAGCTGTCAAACTTCAGGATTTTGGGTGCCCCAAGAATTTTTTATGGTGCTGAATCCATATCCACCATAAAAAAATCAATTCAAACACAACTCCCTGATTTTTTGAAAATTTTTTTACCGAATTCCAGCAAAAAAACCGTCGTCCGGGCTATTTTGTAGCGTCGGTAGACAAGTCCCATTCAAAACACACAAACACGCCCCAAGGGAGAATAGTATTGTCATGGAATAAATGAGGATAATATTAATGCCGAATGAGATCCCATTATATGGATATGCCATTGCAGTAAAATAGTTTTCATTATAAACATGATAGATAAAAACCATAGGGCAAATGGGTTCACAATGGATGATGCCTAAATTATCAACGATGTTAATATCGCAGTAAGGGAAGATGCTATCAAATCAACTTGGAGACTTGCACCTGAGCTATAGTGTCTAGACTAGCAAAAGCTTTGGCAAGAATAATGTCACAAAAATCACCCTTCTCACAAGGTATGACTCCGAAGAAGTCAATGATGTTCATCTTGGAGCGAGGTAGAATGCTATCATATCAAATTAGGGACTTAACACCCCAAAACAAGCTTTTCAATAGCAAATATGTCAATGATGTTCATCTGGGAGTGAGGGAGTGATATCATATCAAAATAGGAATTAACACCTCAAAACACGCTTTCTAATTGGAAAAGATTCTGATAGGGTAATGCCTCGTTAATGACCCTTGCCTCACAGTTGTTACCATAGATTCAACATAAACACAAATGACAAAGAGAGCATTAATCTGGAACAAAATCTCATCATAGTGATATGCCATTGTTGTAAGATGAATGACGAAGAGAGCATTAATCTGAACAAAATCTCATCATAGTGATATATCATTGTTGTAAGATGGCTTGTAATTACAAACAACGCATAGAAAACAACCACAATCGCATGAAGGTCCAGAAGGCATGAAATCGAAACTGTTGATGATGTCAGTACAAGAATCAGGAAGAATGCTATTGCACAACATGGGGACGTGTACCCAAAATCCTGCCTCTGAATTGGTGAAGTGATTGTTGTAGGCAGGGATTTGGGATTATGTAAAACGTGCACACCCTAAACACACAATGCAAGTGTTACCCACCACTTTGGCATTTGAGATTTGTTCAGAAATGGTGTAGTATTATAGTGGATCCAACACATAGGGATATAGCAATGTAATAGTCTCTTCCAAACAGACATTCAAAAAAATATCACAGTTCCTAGGCATGGTAACCTCTGTGAAAAGTTTCAGTATTATAAAAGAATAGTGAAACTCTAATATAGTGCCCAAGAAGCACTTCACTATGGAATCTGTGGCTAGAGAGAACCATACACACAATTATATATATTTTCCTAGGCATGTTTCAAGGTGTCCATCTCCATACGAAGCAGATCTGATACACCATTTGCTTTTAAAGAATATTGTGGGAAATTATTGATGCTGATGTTATGAAGAAATATTATCGAAGTCTGTGTATTGTAAGCTATTCAAGATCCTTATTGCAAGGAAAAGAGAAACTTTCAAGCTGAAGTAATCAGGGTTATCAGGTCCCTGCAAATGGCATACTAGAAGAGACAAAAATGAAGAACTAGAACACCCCATTCATGTTATTCCAACAGTGAACAGGGGTATAATCCCAGAGATTTTTAAGTGTTGGCTGATATGATCATATATGGGAAAATTAGTGTAATCAAAGGGGATTCAGTCTGCATACCATGGGGCAATAGAACTAGAATCCAACGACAATAAAACATATAGTAATCTATCTTTTTCATATTCAAATGGAAAATGGAAGCAACCGAAATGGAAACGGAAGGAACACTGGTACCATGACAGGTTCTGGCCAAGGAAGACTTCGGGTTACTTCAAAGATATCTTCTGCAACAAATCTTCACGGAAATGAAAACATCAAGGGATCTGGAGCACATATGCCTCTAAAGCAGAAAAGGCTCCTAAAGCTTATGCTTCAACTAATATTGTTGATAAAAGTTTCTGTCAACCTTCAGATATGGTTCAATATATTGTCGGTTCAATTGCTTCATACAATGATCAAACTCAGACGATAAAGAAAGATATATCTTCCATATAGGAAGCTTCTGCAATGCGGGCCTGGGAATCAGCATTTACAATTATTTAAGATGAGATGAAGACTCTTTTTTTATTGTTATAAAATACACTTCATTTTGCAAATGGAAGAAGTTACCATGTCAGAATACCATGTGATGTACATGTAACCTCATGAAAATCAAATGACATACTTCCGTGTAATACTTTCAACATTAAAACCTCCATTTGATCAGCTGCATATGATCAATCGCTGAACATTCTTCTAATATGCGTCTCATCACTACTAAATGGATGTAGCATGATACCGTTGTAGAAGGTTGAAATAGGACATACATGTCCCCATACTACACCCTCAATGGTATAAAAAAAAATTGCTTTAATACGTATTCTCGCTTTACTCCACTTTATCTCTATGCAAATATCCCCCTGGAATAATACTGAATCGAAAAAACCTATGTCCGTGAGCAATCCTTTAGTTACTGCTCCAAGATAATGCTAAACTAAAATTCAACAGTAAATGCACAATGTCATCACATACATCTTCATCCATCCCATGGAAGCCCAGCATTGTCAGGCTCATCTCAATCGATACATAATTTATGCTCCACCATACTTCAATATTTGAATGCTTCGCTATCCAAAATCTTTAATTGTTCTAGCTCCTTGCCATAAGCAATACCAGGATCAACATAACACAACTGCAGGAAACGATTCATCAACTCTTCATCCATACAAGATCAAGAAGACAAACCCAACATTAATCTAAGGCTTAGACTTTATTGTTTAAATAATAATAGGGAACCATATGAATGGTATCATAGAAGCATGACCTGATACTCTGGTTTTCTCAGTGTATGCACCCCTCGTTTAACAAGCTTTTGCCATCCAGAATTTCCTCTCAGTGCCCTGGCCAATTCTTCGGTGCGCTGCAGATAAAGCAAGCAAATTTTCTATTCTATATTAGAGACTCAACCCAATTGTTTACATAAATCCAATGGGCTACCATAAAGTTTTATTCCTCTTAACATTTGCAAGCAACCAAAATATAACTCAATTACTTGCAATGCTAGTTGAAGGAAACTCAATCTTGCAAACAATAAACCATCTGAAAGCCAACCACCTCCAAGCTCTCGACTCAATTGTCTACATAAATCTGACAGGCAAGCATAAATTTCAAATCCTCGTACCAATTTACAAGCAACCAAAATGCAAGTCAGTTACTTGCAAACAATAAAACATCTGAAAGCCAACCATCTCCAACCTCTTACCCAACATATTAAGCAAAGAAATTAAAGTTTCAATAGTAAGGGTTTATTTACTCGTCGTGAACAAATCCAATTGAAAAGTATCACACAAATACCAGTAAAAGTTAGCATATCCTCTCCAGGGAGATTTCTTTCCTGCATGACAGGTTCTCAAATGGAAATGGCAGCAGTAACTACTAATTGCAATTGTTCATTGGCAACATCACTTTCAACTGATATAGGGGAACAGAAGAAAACATGTTAGAAGCCATTGAGCTTCCTGACCATCCGAATTAGCTGCACGCTTGCAATTCAGGTAATCAACTAATTCCATTATCAGTTGAATACATGGTGTAGGAATGATGCATCTCTATGTGGGATATGTTACACCTTGTGTCAACAGGGGTACACATACTTTTTCATGTTGCGTTTATCACCATTGTAGTCACAAGGTCACAAATCTAAAGCCTTGTAACAACCATGTGAGATATTGTATTAGATTTCCTAGACCTTGTGATGGTCAGCCATGGCCTGTCCTTTAGGGTTAAGTCCTTCATCCCTTTGCCCTGTATAGGATAGAGGCATTGTGGATAGATCTCAGGGAAACTAATGGTTTAGAGGAGCCTTGGTTATGGAGGGGTGATCACCAGTGTATGGGCCAATCCAACCCACGTCAAGTTGCACGTATGTCTTAGCATATGGTTATGAGTCATAGAGTCTTGAAATGTCCTTGGCTTTGGTGTAGTATTCTTCAAACAAATCTCGACATGGCAATCTCACCAAATCAATATTTCACATTTCCCAAGGCAGTTCATGTTTTACGATGCATGTGATCCCAGAAGTAAAAAAAGTCAACTTAGTCTCAAGATACTCAGCGAAAAATTTGGATGACACGTCAAGTTGAAAATTTTCCAAAATGTGAAGGTATCATCCAGAAAATGGCTTCCAAGTGGCATAATAGGGGCAGATCTTGACAGAATTTGACATGCAATACATCAAGAGTGGTCTACAAAATCAGCCAGATAATACCCAAGTGGTAAATTCTCTAGGGCGTTGGAGATCCCTCTCGAGGCATGATGACATGGCACATATGGGTCCAAGAGACTTGGCATAAAGGGGCATGCAAGACATCAAAAGTTATGTAAAAAACTAGCCCGACAACCTATGTTCCAAAATCCTCAAAATCTCAAGGGCGTTGAAGATCTAGCAAAGGTAGCCAAATTGACCTTCTTACTAACCATTAAAGTCAATTTAAGAGGAACTTTGGGGGTCAAACTAGTCATTTAAGGGACAAATGGACCGTTGGACCATTGTGCAAACCAAAACTTCTATGGAGTCAAATTCCCAAGGGCCAAATTAAATCAAAATTAGTGGAGCAAGCCACTTCAGCTAGTCATTGGAGTCTTCAAGGTGGAACATTGAGCATCTTTTGACTACCATTCTTCATCTTTTTCTCTTCTAGGGTCAATATAAGTAGAATGCTGGACTTCTAAGGGGCAAATAAGCCAAGTGAAACCCCTCAGTGAGCAAAATCATTGTAATTAAAAAATTATTTTTGTAATTTACTTAGCGTTTGACATGTCGATGACAAGTAAAAAATATTATTTTGAGAGAAAGGTTGAATTGGTTGTTAACTAGCTGTTAGAAAAGAAATTATAAAAGGCTGGCCTCTCCTCTCTTTCAAGTTGTTATTGATTTGTGAGATCATATTATGCCATTATAAAGAATCAGCTTGCTGGAAATTGCATCTAGTTGCTGGTATAACGCTTGGGGTTGACCCAAAGTGGCTCATCTTACAGACCCTAGCTTTTCCACCCCTGGATCTGTAATCTAGAGTGCTAACACACTATTTGGATGGCTATTTTCAAGGGGAATTGTCTTTTGTCCCTACATTTTTCTGCAGATTTCGCAGTCTACAATCACAGGACAGAAATCTAATTAACAAAGGAACCCCTCTAACCAAAAGTATAATCGTTAAAATTATCATAGATTTGGTTAGTATATTAATTAAACACGCGTCAGTTATTTACATTGTTATATCTCTTGAATTTGAGTGATTAATCTTGTTGGTTTAGAAGTATTTGTTGCAGATTTTTACACAATAAACTAGTAGGGCAACAATTGATTCCACCACATCATCCAGACCCCATTTAAGGCATTGATACTCATTTGGTTGGGTGTACTTAAAGGGAATCCTCACATAGTCTTTTCAGAGGAAGTTGGACTTGAAAAGTGAGGATTTGGGCCGAGGTGACAGTGGGCCCTTATCCTGCGTGCGCCAATCATAGCAAGTTGCATGGACCTTCACAACCTCCTTGCTAAAGTGATCAATGGCAGTTTTTGGCGTCATTGCCAGGGGAGAAGACCATTTAACCCTGGTTGGACACAACAACACCCTTGGTAAGCTTTTGATTTTGTATTTGTACATGATGAGATATTTGTTTAAGGCAAGGTTGCGGGGGAGCGCTCCCGCTCCCAATTCGCGCTCCGAGCAGGAGCGGCTCCAAAGCGCCTCGAGAGCACGCTCCCGAAGACGCTCCCGAGGAGGGAGCATTTTCGGGAGCACGCTCCCTAGGAAAAAACACTCCCTGCCTTTTCGGGAGCATTTAGCTTTTTTTGCAAAAAACAATTGCAGTAATGTTCCAAATGCAATTTTTTTTCAAAGAAAAAAATAAGTTTTGAGTGGCGCAACTTAATGATCAAACCTGTGGCCCTAGTATTGATATGCGATTCATGGTAATGTTAAATTCTTAAAGTAAAAGGATGAACATTCAAAATCCAGCAGACTTATTAGTTTTTCAAGATTTCATGATCGGGGGATTGCAATGTTTCCATTGAATTTTGTCATGTATTAGGGTATGGAACTCGTATTTAATCAAGAGCACCAATCCCTCTATGTACCTTGATGTTAGTGACATTGGTTGTTGAACTCCTCTATCATGACCCTCCTAAAAATGTGCGCATCACTCAAACAAAATCATGACTTGACATGCTATGCTTTTTCTATCTTATGTTAATGCTTAGAGGGTGATATTAATGACAAAGCTCCCTATACAGATAGAAAGGTAATGACAAAGATACCTATGGATATTAATACTTAGAGGGTGATATTAATGACAAAGATCCTGATTTTCCAACAATACTAAAAAATTAGACATTTCTCGTGGTGGCAAGAGGCCCAAGCATAAGCAATAGATAATAGATTTACTTGTCTTTTCTAGTTTCTAGTAGTTTTTATAACTATTGACTCTTTCATATTTAATATGATATTTTTTTAAACAATATATGACAATTTAAGTTTGAAGTTGGCAATTATAACTCATTAGTAACGAATTATGAATATGATGCTTCATGAAAGTTGAAAATTGTTTCATTTCATTTCATTTTATAACATTTCATTTCATGTTAGATATTATTTATTGTAATGGTTACACTTAGCTTACAAGTACAACTTTGGCGATCGATGATGATAAATGTTATATATTGAATTTTGAAAGCTTGAAACTTTAAGATTGATGAATCATGAGACTCAATATGTTGTATGTTACTATGTTACTAACTTGTGGACGTGGTTGATTAATGCGGAAATTTCTTGACAATAGACTTATTTATATAAATATTTTATTAAAAGATGAATTACAGATGATGATGTTTACAAGGGGTTTCCTGGCTTATATAACGCCATGGGCACCCTTTGGGGAAAGGGCATGATCTTATGATCGTGCCCTTTCGTCTAATTAATCCTAAAATTAAATAATAAACCTAAAACTAAAAACTAACTAATTTTTTACATAACATTGCCTTCCTCTCGAAAGAATGCTTTGTCCTCAAAGCATCTATAACGATGGATGTTGTTGACAAAATGCTTCATTCTCCCAAGAAGCGTCTTCTTCGGGTAAGTTCTTCCACTTGATCAGATATTCCAAGATAATCAAAGTCCCACACTTTAAAAGGTCTTGGATTAATCTCTCAACTTCCGTTTTTTGGATATGTGGATATCGGTATGGCTTGATGTTGACGGGGTCTGACCCTGCCTTGACTTCTATTGTATGCTCAATTTCCCTATTAGGCGGCATCTTCATAGGTAGGTCTTGAAATACATTTTCATGCTTCCGAATCAGATCTTGTATCTCTGGTGCTCTTCTCTGGTCATATTTTGCGATAACATTTCTAATTGGTGACATTGTACTACATAAGCAGGTGCTCCTTTTCGACTCAGCTTCATCATCTGAGATGATGATACAACTTGATTTTCTGGTGCTTGGAATCCGTGTAGTTTGTACTTCTGACCTCCCCATTTGAATTTTATAAATTGTACTTGATGATTGGTGGCATAAGTACCTAAAGTTCGTAGCCATTGGATACCTAAGACTACATCTACTCCTCCTAACAGTACCGTGAAGAACGGAGACTCTAGATTAAAGTCTTGAATCTGCAAATTGACCTTATGGCATTTCCCCACCTTTTCAATCTTCTTACCATTAGCTACCATCACTTTCATGTTTGGTAAGGGAAATGAAAAGATATTGAGTCTCTTTGCCACAGTTGCATCTAGAAAATTGCACGTGCTTCCAGAGTCGACGAGAACCACTACGTTGTTCTTCTTTATGTGTCCTTTTAACTTTAAGGTCTGAGGTTGTGATATACCTGTCATGGCTGATAATGACACTTGCGGAATACTCCCGTCATCTAATTCTAGTGAGAATTCTGGGGCATCTTCTATTTCTTCTATGTCAGAGTCTTCACTGTTTGAATCATTGGTTGCTTCACAATTATATAGGTTCTTTTTCTTTAGCACATCTATGTTTGGGATCCCACTTCTCACCACAGCGTTTACATTTACCCTCTTTTATCCTTTGTATTTCCACATTAGATTTTTCATCTTCACAATGATGTGGTGGAACATATCTTGTATTATTGGAGTCCACATACTGGGGTATCCTTCGTCTTGCATATGTTTTTTCCACTTTTGACCAAAATATTGGTTCAAATTTCTTTTCGGTTGTTTTCGCTTTTCGTCTTGCTACTTCTATTGATGTAATGTCATGCATCTCAAGTTCTGCTTGTAAATGGGTTTTGAGTCCTGAGACATATGATTGAATCAGACGAGATTCTAATAACCCAAGTACTCGTGTTACTAAGGTCTCCCATTCTTGAGTGTATTCATCAACACTTCCTTTTTGTCGTAACTTGATGAGTTTTGAAAAGAACTCTTCTTCTCTTACACCTTGGAATCCTTTAAATAAGGCATCTTTAAATTTTCTCCAGCTAATGACGTGTGTTGTTTTTTTCCACCACATATACCAGTTATATGCTTCTCCTTCCATTTTCATGGATGCATGCCTGAGCTTTTTGTCATCGTCATTGATGTCATATATCTCAAAGTATTCTTCTGCTCTATTTATCCATGCAACATTGTTTTTTTCGTTTCCATCGAATTTAGGCATCTCGACTTTTGCCCTTCGCTGGTATGTTGCTAATGGTGAGCGAAAAAAGGGTGTTGATTAGTAAAGGTATCCCAAAGTTGCTTGTTTGTAAAGGCTGTGTTACTCGCTTCTTGGTGGGGTGTCGCTGATTTTTTTGGCGATTCAACCTTTTCATGAGAGTCTGTTGACTTTGTTGAATCTGATGAGACGTGTTCTTGATTCTTTTCATTTTCTTTTAGTAGTTCTTTGGGTGTACAATTCGTCTTTTTACACAATTTTCAGCATTGTTAAGACCTCTCTGATGTCTACTTTTGTTTGGGCATGTTGATTTTCCATCTTTATTTCTATTTGATTTGTCGTATCCTGAAGATTTTTTATTTTATCACCCTGATTTTTAATATTGTCAGCGTGTTTTTTGATATTGTTAGCCTGCCCCTCGAGCTTGATCTTGAATTCATCTAATCTTTTATTGACCTCATCGTGGTTGCTATTTATCTTATATTCCGAGTCCAGCAATTTTTTTTGGAAATCCGCCATTGTCACTGTCGACATCGAGCGGGTTTGCGAGGGCATGCATTTATCTGCCAGCTTAAATTTTTTTTTTAAAAATTAAATTAATTTAATTTTAATATTATGACATAAGTTTTTTTTTTCTTTTTAAATAATTTGTATAATAACTTTTATAACTTATAATTAATTATAGTTATATGTATATATATAACTTACATATATAATATTATATATATATATATATATATATATAATATATATATATATATATATAAAACGTTTAATTATATATGTAATATTTAATGGTATGTCATATAATTTGAAAACGGACAGTCGCGTCCCTGAAATCGGTCACGGCTGGTTATACACGTCCACCTGAATATTTGGCAGTCCACCACAAGAGAAGGAGACCGCTGATATAATATATATCACTACCCCGACAGTCACGATGACTGAAGGACTTCCAGACAGTTCAGAACTTGAGGACTGTTACCACAAATTTGGACAAAAGTGTATATAGGGAATGGTGGAGCCATTAATGACGTGCTGCAGGAACAGCGGTATGGATGGAGGCAGCGGCACGCGTCCGAATAAGCCTGGACAGCGGATTGCAGAGAATGGGGTTTTAACGTATGCGCAAGAATAGTGTGGGGCGTGGGTGAATGCGTGGTCCAAGGAATTGACGTATAGTGAATCGGAAAGATGAGTGAGCCTAGTATGATAGGCACAGTGAGTTGTGCAGCTATCTGTCGAGAAAAGAACCGCTCTGATACCAGATAACGCGGAAATTTCTTGACAACAGACTTATTTATATAAATATTTTATTAAAATATGAATTACAGATGATGATGTTTACAAGGGGGTTTCCTGGCTTATATAACACCATGGGCACCCTTTGGGGAAAGGGCATGATCTTATGATCGTGCCCTTTCATCTAATTAATCCTAAAATTAAATAATAAACCTAAAATTAAAGACTAACTAATTTTTTACATAACATTGATGAAGATTATAACTTCTAGATGATTGTTGTTATATGGTTCAATCTATGTTTTCTTTATGTTTTTTTATATCTAATTCATCATTCTACATGTTTTTGTTGACATATATGTATCAAAATATTAAAAAATATATATATTATATAAAAAACGCTCTAGGATTCGCTCCCAAACCGGGAGCTTCTCCCAAGTAACACTGGTTTAAGGACTAAATTGCAGGATCTCATCTAGCAACTCTACTTCAACAAAATCTAAAGACGTATAGTACAAAATGCTTCTCTCCAAGGTAAGAATTAAGGTAAACATTGGCAACTTCACATTATGGTAATTGTTTCAATTTAAGAAATCATTATCCTCATGTATGAACAATGGGTTCTAATAAGGATTTATCTATTGACTACATATTTGAATTTTGTTCCTTTCAATTTATCATGCATTCCAAGATATCCTCGTTCTTCCAATGCTGATTTTCCTAAACATGTCTCTAAGTTTAATTAAAATCCATGATTAGCTCTAGATTTCTTAAGAGTTTTTTTTATGAATTATAATTTAATACTAACATTGTCTTTGAAGATGACTTAATGAAATGCTATTCATGGGTAATGCAATGATATGAAGCATGGAAATGGTACTATAGTTTTGAGCCCAAAGAGATAAAAAATTTAGAGGCAATGGGTCTATGGCTATGAAGAGATTGAAGATATTTGTGTCTTCATTGATATGCAAGGAAGAATGCAAGAAAAGATTAATGACTTCATGATGGAATATGATAGGTATCCCTCCATTGATCTTTGTATGGGAATAAATAAAAGGGAGGATGCACTCAGTTTCCTACCAGACTAGGACAAAGCAAAATATGTTGAGCCTTGTGTGCAAAAGCTCAAGAAAACAGTGATCACAGAGGCTATTCCAGATCTTATCACTCTTAACCCAACAAATAAAAGAGCAATAAGCTCAATTTCACAGTAAGATGAAGCGGATTTTGAGAGACTGGAAACAAAATTAGAGTGCAATACATCAAAGGCTCTTCAAATTAGAAAAAGATTATGAAAGTAAAGAAGATTTCCATGAAGAAGCTCAACCTTCTCCTCCCTCTCCTGAACTGTTATTGCATAATTTAAGGAATGATGATGAATGGATAGCTTATTTGAAAATGGCCCAAGAAATGGGTAATGCAAGTGGTAAGGGAGACATTGTTGAAGAAGGAAACCAAGAAACTACTTGTCTCCATCTTCAGAATGAAGAAATCAGTGAAGAGAGCATTGTAGAACCACATCTAGAACCATGTCAAGACAAAGAACGGCCCATTTACCTTAAATGTCTTAAAGAACTCAGCGACAAAGAAAACCCTACAACAAAGTTGAGTGTGTCACTTCAAGAAGAGAACAGTAATAGAGTCCAACCCCACTGAGGAGGGCAAGCTGATCGAACTGGAAGAAGATACTTCTACTGACGAATAATCTGAGGCAAAGACCAATGAATATCCTTCTTCTCCCATCAGAAATCAAGAAATAATTGAAGAACAAGGATATGAGGAGGACCTTGATGTCATATAATTCATGAACCCACCCTCCCTCCTCCAAATGAAAGCACAAGTTCAAAATCCTTCCCTAATTTTCAGGCAATTGATCTGCATGACACATCTCCTACTGATTTGGAAGAGAAGGATTCAATAACCAGGCATGCACCTTAAAAGAATGATGACCACAAAGAAATAGAACGTATTGATGCATTCATCAACATTGACAGATGTAAATGGGATTTGAGATAATCTTTCTTCACCGATGATCCTATATATGACACAGAACTAAGGGATGTCAAATGGCAGATTTTTGGCCTCATGAACAATCAAGATATTCCATAGTGTATGAGCATCCATATCAACTCATACAAGAGCAGGCATATATATAGGTGCAGAAAGAGGGCATTAACGTTCAGGATACAAAAGAGACTTTTCAGCAGTGGATGTCCTTGATATATGATTCTCAGATATATGAAGACCTATTTGACAAGAAGGATCTCAACCTTGCAGCAGTGGATAAGTCACAACATATGCAGTTCCAAACATATTTCATGAGCTCTCAGCCTCCCTTGCCAAAACAGATAACTGTAACTTGTGAATTCGAGTATGTCTTCAATTCTCACAAATTTTCTCATTGTAATGTTCCAAATTGGAATTTTAACAGTGATATTTAAGCAAGAACACAATGCAACACAGAAAATTCAAACAGCAATTAACACCCATAAAATTTACACCAGAACTGCGCCAAACTGAGCCATTTTATCATCAAAAGGAGAGTACAAGTATATGGAATATGTGCACCTGGGATTGCCAGAGGAAGCTAAACAACCCCAGGTGAGAAAATATGCTTCCCAGATGTGAGAAAATGTTTTCTCCTCTACTTCTGTGCTGGCCCTAGAATTCTGCAACTGCTAGCCAAAAAGAACCACTGTTTGAGCCCCCCTAGAATGCTCAGAAAATTCTGCCAAATTAATCTTAGGCTCTCCTCAACAAACCCAGAAAAACCTAGAAAGGGTTTGGGCAAATATTACAGACCACCCGGGACTCCAAATTTAAGCTCACTACTCCCGAGTCCCAACTGGCTACCAAATAACTCTGCTGTTTTGGGACACCAAAACTCCTCAAAAAATTCTGCAAAATTAAGAGCAGACTCCTTGATGCTAGTCCAACAAAACCCATAAATATTTTGGGCTAAATTTCGATCCCCCGGAATTACCCAAATTTGGTGCTACACCCTCTTCCACTGGTTCTACATCCCCTCAAGCTACTACTGCAAATTTGGCCCTGTTTCCACCCTTGAATGGCTGTAGAATTTTCTGCAAATTACTCCACGAAATTATGCCCAACAAAAGACTGCGCAAGCCCCAGGAATGCTGAATTTGGTTCTCACTAGAGCAGCTATCTCCAACCGTGAAATTCTCCACAAAATCTGGTCCAATATCAAGGGGCTTTCTCCTAAATTCTCCAGCTGAATTTTCCCTTTAAGACCCCTCAAACAAGCAAATCAATCTTTGCCACTACATCCTCCAAGAAGTTCCAACTGGCTGAAGTATGCCTAGAAATAACCTACAATCTCCAACAACCTCCTCTCCAATAAGCTCTAAAATTCTCTCCTCGGGTGGCACTATAAGTCCCCCGAAGAAAGAGCTGAGATTTTTGCCCGGAAATCTCCTTGTGCTAGGTAGCACTAGTAGTCTTGGCTAAGCAGCTCAAGAGTACTCTAGATCAGAAATTCAATTTGTCAAAAAAAGCCCCCAAAATTATGCCTCTTCCTTCTATTTATCTGTGTTGCCCCCTTTCTCTCCATGTGGGCCCCCCAATTCCACCTCCTTCTCCCTAGCTTGATTTTCCTAAGGGGTTTGAATTCCCCTTTTGGGTGGCCCCACATCCACTACCAATTTAGTTTTTCCTTTTCTTTAATGTTGGGGACCTTCATCTTTCCAAAAATTAAGTGGGGACTCCCTCCACCCACTTTTCCTAAGTTTACATGTCAGAATATTTCCCAACACCTACATTACAAAATTGGAAATTCTTCTTAGCAAAATTAATTTAATTGGGGACATTACACTCCTCCCCACCAAAATTGCTTGTCCTCAAGCAATTCCTGAACAAGCAACCTCTCAATCACTTGCCCCCAACAGTCTTTGCACACAGTACCGGGGTCCCAAATGTACCACCTAGCCATCCCTGATCTCTGCCTTGTCCTACCAGGATCCCAAGTCATCCTGATCAGGATGAGGCATCCCTTGCTCCACTTGTTGTCCAGCTCAAAATAGGTATTAGACGCCCTCTGCATACCACCACTAAGTAGAGCATCATGATAGTATAAAACCCTGATCATCTCCTTGTGTAACTACTCTACCGAATAGTCCCTCTCATGCACTGCAGGAGTGGACTCTGAAGATGCAATCCAATCTTGGTGGGACTGAACCCTTGTCTGCTTGAGCTTCCCTTGATCTCCTCCTGCTGAACACCCTCCCACACTGGTGAAGTTCCCCACACCATCAACGAATCACTAAAACCCAATGGAAGATTTGGATGACCCTCCCCTATAGAAACCAGCTCACCTCTACATGTAGTTGAACTACTAAGCCCTGCTATGCCAAAATCCCAAGCTAGTCCAAAAAGAGTGCCACCATGTCGTCGCTGCGCCACTCTGATCATGACGGTCTTCCCATCACGTTCAAGTTGCATCCTCCTCTCCTGGGACTTGATGGAAAAATATCTATGGAGTCCCGACTCCCAATGCATCTGGCCCAAGCATCCCCACGATATCACAACCTACCATCCAACACTCACCCTGATCCGTAGCAGCAACAAGGAAAACCAGCCTTGCCACGAGACAAAGGCCTCAACGCTCCCCCACATGTCAAACCAAGTGTGAGTTGGGTCATCCTCTGTCCTGCTCCCGCTCATCACGAAACAGTGTCCAATCAACCAACCAAATCCCAAGATCCCACAGCCAGAACGAGTGCAGCACAATCCTAACAGTTGTTGGCACCAAATTGTACCATGTCTCAAGCCCCTACGTGCAATCAATATATGGACTCCATACATCACGAACAAATTTAGTGCGTGCGAAACTGCCCTACGTCGGCCATACCATGCAGTGGGATCTGTCATCCTCCCTCCTGAAAGTGCTCCCCAATACCACCTAGAGTCTAAACATCTGCATGCATCTAAGGTCCACAAACTGTTGTATATGCGCCTGAGACACCTCGGAATGTCTCGCCCAAAGGGGGTCATGCCTCTCCCTGAGTGTTGGCTCAAGGGTGGTGCAAGTGTTACCTCTGCAGAAGATCAGACTACCCCCAAGCTTGCATTCACCAACCTGCGCCTTGACCATATGCCATAGCTGGAAAGCCTCTCTCCCGATGCATCGTGTCCTGTCCAACTGTCTTAGATGAACCTCTTGGGTTTCGTTGCTCGCAATGATAGCATCAAGAGACAATATCCAAGTCCTTGGTGTCAGTGTGCAACATTGGTGAGTGACAAAGGGAAGCTCACAGTCGGCCCTGTGATCAGCTTGCTCTCCAAATCTAAGTGTGCCAAGCCCAATGGAGTGCCTAATGCCCTCGTTAGGAGATCTCTCTGGTGGAAACACCCCAATAACCTGTTGTGCATCATCATGCTTTGTTGCACACAAATACACACCCCTGCACTCCTCTACATAGCCCTGAACTCCGTGGCACAACTCCATGCACCACTAGACACCAATGCTCAATGCCATGCCACCATGTACCATAGGCCATCCCACATGTGCCCATGCATCTACCACTCTGCTAATACACCCACCAAGAAGTGATTTACACCTCCTCATCTGCCCAAGTACACCAAAGTGGCCCCACTCCTCACATGCAATTGGGCATATGCTACCATGTTGAACCTCAACAGCTCCAGTGCCCAATACATCAATGGGAGAGCATTGTCTCCATATGATGCCCTATCTGGTGGCCTGTCGATGCCACCTCCTCCTACCAACTCTTGCCAGAGTAGGCTAATCACCCTATGATCCCATGCTCGATCAATATGCCAATATGACTTGTGAAATCTGCATGCTCTCCTATCCAACCATCCCATCACGAGTGCTGATGTATATTTGTAAATGTGGGTGTGCCCAATCATCGAATCCATTATGCAGCTACTATTGTCACCCACCGACTCTATGATGTGCTGGGAAACCCCACCTGGATCCCAACAACAATCTGGCCCTCAAACCCCACTGGTAATCCACAACCTTTGCTGAAATGCAGTCATGGATGTACCCATCCGCCTGACCTACTCCATCAGGTACCAGCTCAACACCTCTCAGCATCCAATCCCAAAGGAGGGATTGAATGTACAATCTCCTATGTACCAAACAAGCCCTCCATGTTGGCGTTGTGCCCCACTCAACTCAATTCGTTGGCCCCTGCTGACCCAGTCATCCCTTATGATCTGTCTAGACAACTCTGCCACTCTCAATCCAATGCATAAGGGTTAGATAATAACGTTGTAGGCCCCATCAACATGCCTCTAAAGTGAACTGTGCTAAAATCCCAATGTGTGCTCTCCACGCTTCCCATCATCAATGTCTAGCCCAAAGGACAATTGCGCACCCTCTTCTATCACAGCCTCAACTTGAGCCTCCAACTGCTCCTCCATCGGCAACCCATCATATAAAACATCCTCATCAGTCAATTGTAGGTTGCAGTCATCCGAAACTCTATCATAGATCTAGGTGCCTCTGTACCTATCGGCTCCTCATCAACAACGGCGATGTATCAACCTGTTGTGCGCTACTATCACCTAAAAACTCAATCACGCCCCCGGATACCTCAACAATGAATGGCACCTCCTCAATGGTGGACACCTTTGTGTCTATTGGCACCTCGTCAATGGATGGCCTTATGGTTGTATGCTCTACTCTCTCCCCTAAGGGGTCAACTAATGCTATCAAAGAGGTCTCCAACAATGGTGACTCCTGCACCACACTGGATATATCGACGTGCTCCCCACCATCTTGTGTGTCCACATACTCAACCTCCTCCTCAGGCTCCTGACATCTAAACCTCGATCTCCACTAGCGGAAATGCCCCTTGGTCTCACCCTCTAATTGCCCTCCTCTACATGATGATCTAGCCTCTGACCTATGCTTCTCCTTCTCCAACTCATCTGGAAAATGAGGCATGATAGGATGGCCAGACTGGGCATACGTATGGGTGTTGTACTGTTGGGTTATGTGTGCACATGCTTGGCTTCTCTGTTGGTTATTTATCATTTGTTGCATCCCCTCTAAAATCTATTGGTTCTACCTCACCAATTGTTGGCTCTGCCTCATCAACTCCTCCATGATCCCCTGTGTACTCTTACCTTTTTCTGTCACTGGAGTGTCCAAAAGTTCACCAATCATTGTGCTCATGTGTCTAGCACCTCCATGATCTTGCTAGCTTCCCCACAGTTAGCCAAGATCATGGTCTGATACCACTGTAACTTTCCCAACTGGAATTTTAACAGTGATATTTAAGCAAAAGCACAATGTCACACAAAAAATTCAAACAACAATTAACACCAATAAAATTTACACTAGAACTACGCCAAACGGAGCCATTTTATTATCAATGGCTGTAGAATTTTCTGCAAATTACTCCCGAAAGGTAAGAGGGAAATCCCTTCCTACACCTTCCACAACTCATCTAACAACAGCGCCACGAAATTCTGCCCAACAAAAGATTCCTCAGAACCTAGGAATGCTGAATTTGGTTCTCACCAGAGCAGCAATCTCCAACCGTGAAACTCTCCACAAAATCTGGTCCAATATCAAGGGACTTCCTCCTAAATTCTCCAACTGAATTTTCCCTTGAAGACCCTTCAACTAAGCAAATCGATCTTTGTCACTACCTCCTCCAGGAAGTTTGAACTTCGAACTGGCTGAAATATGGCCTAGAAATAACCCACAATCTCCAGCAAACTCCTCTCCAATAAGCTCTAAAATTCTCTCCTAGGGTGGCACTCTAAGTCCACGAAGAAAGTTGATATTTCCGCCCGAAAATCTCCTTTTGCTAAGCAGCACTGGTAGTCTTGACTAAGCAGCTCAAGAGTACTCTAAATCAGAAATTCAGTTAGTCAAAAGATACCCCCAAAATGATGCCTCTTTCTTCTATTTATCTTTGTTGCCCCATTTTCTCTCCTTGTGGGCCCCACCAATTTGACCTCCTCCCTAGCTCGATTTTCCTAAGGGGTTCGAATTCCCCTTTTGGGTGGCCCCACATCCACTACCAATTTAATTTTTCCTTTTCTCTAATGTTGAGGGCCTCCATCTTTCCAAAAATTAAGTGGGGACTCCCTCCACCCACTTTTCCTAACTTTACATGTCAAAATATTTCTCAACACCCAAATTGCAAAAATGGAAAATCTTCTTAGAAAAATTAATTTAATTGGGGACATTACACTCACCATATCTGTGTGCATGTGATTAGGGCCAGCCATGGAGGACAACAGTCTTTATGCAGGTTCCAATTTGAGGCACCATCAACACCTTTCTTGTTTACCAATAAAACAAATAACATTGATGAGTGGCCTTACCCTTGCAATGGGAAAGAAAACTATATTAGCCCCATTGATCTATGGATCGAAGAAGCCTACAGTAGCACAAAGGAACCTCGGCCTTTCTTCAAACATGAAATACATTTTTCGGCAAACATGGTCCAAGCCAAAGTTCCAAAATATACTTATATCAAGTTTGACATTTCACTATTTTTCTTAGTGATCAAGCACAAAGGTAAAACCCAAGGTAATGATAAATTTATTTATTGATTACAATGGTTATATGATGTTACTTAACATATTTCATTTCTCTTATATTAGAGTAGGATTCAATGAATAAGCTCTTTAGCATGAACATTAGGTTAGTTTAAATATTTGTTTTCATTTATCGCATTTTCGTTCCTAGCATGGTTCAGCTTTTGTGTGTTTTAATTTCATTAATGTGTTGTTATTTACATACTAAATCAATTACATCTTTTTGCCTTATGTTATTTCATTTACATTAGTTGTGCATGTTTGTTTTAGTTAGTTGCTATTTCATTTATTTCCATGTTCGGAAGGGATAAGAATCTTGTCCAACTCTCTCCCAATATTTTACCCCTATTTTGTGTGATTTTTTTAGGCAACAAGTGGAAAATTCTAGGTTTCTAACATCCTCTAGAGTGGAGCATGTCTCCCACAATTGGAGTCAATCTTTACTGCTCACGTAGGCAAGGGCACAAATAATTTTTCACATTGCATTTAGAGGAGCCTTGTTTATGTAGAGGTGATCACCAATATATGGGCCAATCCAACATGCATCAAGGTGCACCTATGTTTTAACATATGATTATGAGTCATAGAGTATGTATGTGTCTTCAACCTTGGTTTAATATTCCGTAGATAGTTTTCAACATGGAAGTCTCACAAAATCAACATTTTCACATTTCCCGAGGCATTTATGTTTTCTGATGCATGTTGACTCAGAAGTCAAAAAGTCAACTTGGTCTCAAAATGCTAAGCAAAAAAATTTAAATGACACATCTGTTTTTGAGAATTTGGTATCTACGGATAAATACTAATTCCCTAGATAAGTAGCCATATCTAGAACAACAGTTTAAAGTGTTTTAGTCTTTTCCTATAAGCAATAGATAAGATGAGAAGATGAGAAGACCTACTTGTATTTCCGCTTTCCTCTCACCTCCTTTGTATCAATCCCGTCACTACAAATCTCGTCGCCTCATGTTGATTAATGTTTCTTAAATGTTTTCTTTGTCATTATCAATCTATAGTCAAAGTTAGAATATAGTTGATTAATCTTCGTTCGAAAGAAAGTGTCGTAAAGTATTATTTTCCTTCGAAACAGAACTATTGTAAAAATCTTCGTTCTTATGAAAGATTGATTGATTGTATGTGCATTAGTTTCCTTTTTGTTCATCATAACATTAAGGGATTCAAAAAGAAAAACTTGCATCGTTCATATTGTAGTTTGTGAATGCTTGAAAGGAATAGCTAGGGAAATTGCATTAGATGTGCTCTTTGCTTTTTGTCAAAGATCTGATTGTTCTATCCCTACTAGCTAAGGTTTTCATTGTTCAATTGAATGAAAATAATGCTTATCATATTAGTTGCATTTTAGGAATTGCAAACTTACATCACGTGGTGAACCTTCAAAGGCAAATTCTAAAGAATATCAACTTAAAATTTATCTAAATTTACCTAATGGAGCATTGTCACCTAATGAAAAACATTTAGTGGTTCTAGGCTAGAGACGTGTTTCGGCATCTAAAACAAAGCAGTTGTTGTTAACTTGTCTGCAATACATCCCGAGTGTGATACCTCATTCCACATACGTGAGTATATCGTAGCTCGTCCACGTACCTTCGGGTATATAGAGCAGTGTTACAGTACGTAAAGTATATGGGAATGCTCTCACTGTGCGGTTTTGCATTAGACCGCTTATACGGACTGGGCTTCCATGTACCTTCGGGTATATATGGGAGGACAACACTAGGTTGCTATCCATCCTTAGGTAATCGAGTCGGCCACCTTGTACACTGTGATACACTGAACACAACATTCGGGAAGATTGCCTGCCCATACTTCTCGGTTCGCCAGGAGGTATTCTGCAGTTCACAGTTGCTTGGTAAACCTTTTGCCTAGATTATCCCTTTTTGTTTTGTTATGTTACTTTGATTACAATAAAATTAATTGACCGCGGATAACATCCTCCACGCTCGTTCCTTAGTTGGTCTTACGTTGAGACATATGGCAACAAATCTGAAGTCCACCGATCAAAGAATTCCTTTTGATGGGAATCCCAGTCATTTTCCTCCTTTTGGAAATATTGGTGCTCCATATATGGCCACATTGTCCCTTCCGGGATTTACCATTGGCATGCCATTATGGTTGTTTGCAACCTCCATGGTTCAAAATGTCGTGATTTCTCCGCAATCAAGTACTCCTCCAATTGGACAAAATCAACCTCCAATTGATCCTAAAGTTGACCCTTTGCCTTCTTCCTCGGTTGTTTCTTCCTCCCCTTCTTCCTCTTTGCCTAGTGAAAATATTGGTACTAATAACCAGGTGGCTAAGAAGAAGAAGAAGCAAATTCAACAGAGGGACAACCAAGCAACCATTGCTTTGAATGCAACATCTGATGAAAAATTGTCCGTCAAGCCTCACAAAGTTCGATATCCATGCAAACTTTGTGCGAGAGACCATCTTCTTCAAAATTGTCCTGATATTCCTCAGATCTTAGAAGAACGGTCTTCTCGTTCACATCATCCCATGTCATCAACTTCAAAGATCATGCTGGTGACACACCATCAACTAGTGGTAGTAAAGTTCATGGAAAGAAGGGTAAAGTTAAGTTTCCCTGTAGGTTATGTGAAGGGAATCACCCCATTCACCTTAGTCCCTATCTGGATGACGCCAAAAAAGTGTTGGATAACCATCCTGCTTCACCGCAGCGACTTCCATCTGGTTATAGGAGACTCTCCCTTAATCCTTCATTAGTTGATGAATTGACTGACTCAAATCAACCGTCAGTCAAACCCACTCTCTCTGAAAGTGAATCCTATGAGTCTATACCCGACCCAAATCAACAGGTCAAGGAAATAGTTGACCCAATTTCACCTTCAGTTAATCGCACCTTTCCCATAGAGAGTTAATATGATACCACTCAGGTTCTTTTTGTTTCTTCAGATTCTAATGAGCTTGGGGGTGGTCCTCCTGTTCCATCAAGACAGGAGGAAAATCCTCCTGCTCTCGTAACTCAAGGGGTTAATTCTCCCGTTTCTACGATACCCCCTCCAAGTAGTCTGGTCACTTCCTTGTTTCTTTTACTGTGTCAACCTCATTAAAAAATGAAACAGCTCCCATGAGGATAGTTCCTTGTCTTGTGTCAACCTCGTTAAAAAAGGAAACAAGGATTATGAGCATAGTTCCTTGTCTTGTGTCAAACTCGTTAAAAAATGAAACAAGGAATCTGAGCAGAGTTCCTTGTCTTGTGTCGAACTCATTAGAAAAAATGAAACAAGGTCTCCTGGAGCAAAGTTCCAATTCGAGTCTCTGATTAGATCTCGTAAAATCTCAGTCGAGTCTTTCACTTGATCTCGTATATGAACCTTCATTCCATCCACCTCATAGCCGCAAGTAATATACTTAAGTGAATGTAATGAAGCTTGGGGGGCATGCACCTAGTGGTAAAGTTAAGTTTCCCTGTAGGTTATGTGAAGGGAATCACCCCGTTCACCTTTATCCCTATTTGGACGAAGCTAAAAAGGTGTTGGATAACCGTCCTACTTCACCACAGTGACTTCCATCTAGTTACAAGAGACTCTCCCTTTCATCATGTTGGGGGCATGCAAACTAATCTCAAGCATAGTTCTTCATTTCAAGCTTGTGTAAAAATGAAATTGAATTCATTTTTGTGTCTTTTAATTTCTTGGGAGCATGATTCAATTTTTGTGTGTTTTAATTTCATTAATGTGTTGTTACTTACATACTAAATCAATTACATATTTTTGCCTTATGTTATTTCATTTACATTAGTTGTGCATGTTTGTTTTAGTTAGTTGCTATTTCATTTATTGCCATGTGAGGAAGGGGTAGGAATTTGGTCCAACTCTCTCCCAATATTTTACCCCTATTTTGTGTGATTGTTTTAGGCAACAAGTGGAAAATTCTAGGGTTCTAACATCTTCTAGAGTGGAGCATGTCTCCCACAATCAGAGTCAATCTTTACTGCTCAGGTAGGCAAGGGCACAAATAATTTTTCACATTGCATTTAGAGGAGCCTTGTTTATGTAGAGGTGATCACCAATATATGGGCCAATCCAACATGCATCAAGGTGCACCTATGTTTTAACATATGATTATGAGTCATACAGTATATACATGTCTTCAACCTTGGTTTAATATTCCTTAAATAGTTTTCAACATGGAAGTCTCACAAAACCAACATTTTCACATTTCCTGAGGCATTTATGTTTTCTGATGCATGTTGACTCAGAAGTCAAAAAGTCAACTTGGTCTCAAAATGCTAAGAAAAAAATTTAAATGACACATCACATTGAAATTTTTCCAAAATGTGAAGGCATCGGCAAGAAAATAGCAGCAAAAGGTGGTCCGACGGTATATGTGGCTTCCATGTGGCATAATAGGGGCGAGTCTCGATGGAATTTGACATGCAATATGTCAAAAGTGGTTTACAAAATCAGCTAGATAATACCCAGGTGGCAAATTCTCCCAATTCTCTAGGGTGTTGGAGATCCCTCTCTAGCCATAATGAAGTGGCATATATGGATCAAGAGACTTGGCATAGATGTGCATCCAATATGTCAAAAGCTATGTAAAAAATTAGTTGGACTAACCCCATGTGCCAGAATCCTAAAAATTTCAAAGATTTTAAAGACCTAACAAAGATGGCCAAATCGATCCTCTCATTAGTGGTTTAAATCAATTCAAAACGAACGTTGGGGGTCAAAACTAGTTGTTTGGTGTGAAAAATTCTGAACTGAAATTCTACTGCAGCAACTTATTTATTTCACCTACTTATTCTTCACAATAAGTTATTTACGAAATCCCTTCAACAAATATTAAAATAAATTCTACTGCAATTATCACATAATGACACAAAGAAAAATACATGCACAAGAACCAATCACATCGACATAGTTTTTTTTGATCAATTGTCCCTAGAAAAACCCAATGCGGGAAAACCAGTGCAAGAGATGAGGGTTTTATTAATCTTCAGCAGCAATTGCTTTTACAAGGAATGATTTTATAGAGAAACTAAAAGAAAACACCTAAGACTTTCCCTCTGCAACTTTCTGACACTTTCGAGACCCTTCTACCACTCCTGCGTTACCTATGTGTCACGCTATGTGGCTTAGTGTGGCTTTGAGTAGCTTTGCATCAACCTATGTGAGGACTACGTCTCTCCTCTGGACCGCATCTCTCTCTGCGTTGTCTCTCACTGTCCCTGCGTCACCTCCTCCTCAGACACAACCTGTTGTTGATGCCCTCCTCTTCCTCCACCCTGCAACTCTCCCTCTAAAATTGATCTCCTCTCTTGAGAACCGATTTTCCTTGAGATACCGAGTATCTGCCGGTGTGTCTCCAAATGATCCTCAAGTCTTCTCTTATACTTTTCCTGTTGATATATCAACGACCGAGATTAAGTCTCTAATCAACAACTAATATTAAAACAGACTTGATCCTCATCTTTTAGAAGCTTCTCACCCTTATCTTTATTAATGCCCCTTAATATTTTTATTTTCCTAAGTTTAGACTTAGGAACCGATTAAAAATATTAATTCTTTTAATAACTCTTCATCTGGGTGGATTTTCTCAAAACAATTTCTGGGTCTTGGAGATCTCATGTGCCTTAGCCTCTCCACCAATTTTCATGGCTAGAGCACATCTGATGCTACCAAAAACCAACACTCCCTCTTAGCGAGGAATGTGCTCTAGTAATGCTTCATCAGAGAAACATCACACTGACCTTCCACATCGGTACTTGTGTTGATGCTTGGCCTGTTGTCTCACATCCACTGCACTATTGCTTCCTGTACTTCTGCCCATGACACTGTCACTGCCACTGTCACATATGTATTGCAGCTCCCTCTCAACATGTTGCATCATGTTGCCCATAGCCCTGCCACTGCTAATTGTTGCACTGCAACTCCCAACACTTATCCATTTCTTCTATTGAAATGGATTCCTCACCATCCCCATCTTCTCTCTAAAATAAACAAACTTTGTTCTTCCTAGAGCCTTGGTGAGGATGTTTGCCACCTGTTCTCCTATAGGAGTGTACCTCAACTATAATGCTCCTCGTTGGACACAGTCTCTGACAAAATGACACCTAATATCAATGTGCTTCGACCGATCATGAAATACTAGATTCTCAGAGAGCTTGATGCAACTCTGATTATCACACAAGGTCCTGGTCGCTTCCATCCTTCTCCTAAATAGATTCACAAGCAGTTCCTAAGCCATATGGCTTCACACAAAGTTGTGCTAGCTGCCATATATTTTGCTTCAGCTAAGCTCAGAGCCACGAATTTCTGTTTCTTACTACACCAGGAGGTCATTCCTAATCCAATGTTGAAAAAGTACCAAATTGTACTTTTCCGATCTACTGAACTTCCAGCCCAATCTGCATCAGTGAACCCACTCAACTTGATGTCATTGCCTTGGGTGTACAATAGTCCATGCTCGACTATTCCTTGTATATACCTGAGAACATGTTTGGTTGCTGCCTAGTGCACCCTCTTTAGTTCCACCATGAAGTGACTAAGGGTGTTGACAGCGTAACAAATGTCTGGCTTGGTATTGACCAAATACATCAGGGACCCTATAAGCTGTCGGTACAAGGTGGGATCAATGTATTTATCTTCTGATGCATCAATCTTATTCCAATTGGTGATCATTGGAGTAGCCATAGGTCTACAGTCTTGCATCCTAAATCTCTTCAAGATCTTTGTAGCATATCTCCCTTGCCCACGGAAGATCTCACCCTTCTGCTGCCAAACTTCCAACCCCAGGAAATAACGCATCTATACCAATCCTTCATGTCGAATTATGTGGCTAGGTTCTTCTTGCAATCTTTGATGAGCTTGGATGATCCTGTCAGGAAAAGATCATCCACATATAACACTAGGATTAGAGGCTCATTGTCTACGACAAGATAGTGGTGATTAGGGTTGCGTCACTCTTGACGAACCCCATCTTCTGCAATTAACCATCAATTCAAATGTACCATGCTCTAGGTGCATGTTTAAGCCCATACAAGGCTTTCTTTAATCTGCATACATGAGATTTCTTCTCATGTGTCTCAAAACCCTCTGGTTGTTCAATGTATACTTCATCTTCTATTACCCTGTTCAAGAATGTCATGTTGACATCCATCTGATGAATCTCCCCCCCATATGTGCTGCAAGAGATATCACAGTTCTAATAGAAGTATACATGGCCACTGGGGCGAAGGTTTCTTTGCATTCCATCCTCTCCTTTTGAGCATACCCCTTAGCCACAAACCTAGCTTTGTATTTCTCCACACTGTCGTTTACAACATATTTGACCTTGTAGATCCATCTCGAACCTACCACTGACCTGTCCCAAGGCCTAAGTACTACTTCCCAGAGATCATTGACCATTATAGAGTTGTACTCCTCCACCATAGCATCTACCCATACTTGATGTTGAACGCCCTCCTGAAAACTAGAAGGTTCCCCAACCTGAGCTACTAAGGCCTCATATCTGTCTGGTCGTATTCACTCCCTTTTATTATTCCTGGCACACCAAAGAAGTCCTCTGCATCCTGCAGAATTTGTCGGAGTTCCCGGCTCGTTCTCCCACTGGTAGTGGGCACATATATCTGCTCTTCCTCTTCCTGAGATTCCTCCTGTTCTGAAGCTTTGTCTTCAGGAGAATTTCTAGTACTAGTTTCTGTTCGTCAAAGTGGTTGGACCAACGGCTCGTCTTTCGAATGCTCCTTGGAAGGTATTTCTCGGGATTTCCTGAAAGCTCTGTCCTCCATGAACTTTACATCCCGCCGAACTACTACCTTCCTACTCCCTGGAAGATAGATTCTATATGCCTTAGCATTCTCGCTATATCCCACAAGATATCCCTTCTCAGCAGTTTGATCTAATTTCTTTCTCTTTTCCTCAGGTATACGGCAATACGCTAAACTCCCAAATATCCTAAAATGACTAACTTCAGGTGTCTTCCCGATGAAGACCCTTTCCGGAGTGATTTTGCCCAATGCCCTATGTGGAGTCCTGTTCTGGACATAAACTGTCATGTTGCATGCTTCTGCCCACAGGAATTTGGGCATACCCTGATCATACAGCAATGCCCTAGTTGCTTCCACAATAGTCTCGTTTTTCCTTTCCGCTTCCCCATTCTGCTCCGGATTGTAGGGAGTTGTCCACTCCCTTTTTATGTGTTCCTTAGCGCAAAAATCGGTGAAGTCCTTGTCAACATACTCTCCACCATTGTCTAAGTGCAACACTTTTATCTTCTTTCATGTCAGATTCTCCACTAGAGCTTTGAGCTCTTTGAATCAACCAAAAACCTCATCCTTGTTTTTCAGAAAGTATATCCAAGTCTTCCTGGATTGGTCATTGATGAAGGTGACGAAGTATTCGGCACCACTAAGAGCTTTTGTGGACATCGGTCCGCAGATGTCTGAGTGTATCAATCCTAGCACACCCTTAGCCCTATTGTTACTTCTAGAAAACGCTTCTTTGGCATACTTGCCTAGAGCACACCCTCTGCATACATCATCTCGTTCGATACTTAGTTCTCGAACTCCTGATACTATTTTCCTGAGAATTCTCAGAGCCCCATGGTGTAAGTGTTCCATCCTCCTATGCCATAGCTATTCAAATCTTTGTCTCCATTGCTACCTATCAATGCCATTGGTGATTCTAGTTGTAATTTGTACAGCCTGTTACTTCTGATTCCAATCTGGGCCTTCCTTTTCCAACTCGGGTGTTTGACATATAGTTTCTCCTTAATGAAGGAAACTTCATAGCCCTTGTTTTGAAGTTCAGATATGGAGAGTAAATTCATCCCCAATCCTGGCACATGCAGCACATTGGTTGCTTGAAGTTGCTCTCCTGCTTCAGTTTGAAAGACTAGAGTACCTCTTCCCACTGTGGTACACTTTGCCTTATTTCCCATAGTGATCTGAAAATTCGTTCTTTCTTCCTGATAATCTGAAAAACATTCTCGAATTCCTATCATATGCCAAGAAGCTCCACTATCTATGTACTAAATGGGATGACTAGGAATGCAAGTCTATGCATCAAGACCTTCGACACGCATTCCAGAACTCCTTACCAACATGCCATAACCTTTGTTCAGCTTACCGTCGCCTCCTTCGCCACAAGAAGCACCTTTTCATTGCCCATAGAAGACAGGTTCTTTCCACTCTCCTCCTTCGCTCCCCTAAAGAGTTCTGGGGAACCATCCTTTCCCAGCGCTTGCCTACCCCTGTTGACCTTGATCCTGCCTCAATGTTCTCTCACACCTCTCAGTTGTATGACACAGTGTTGTGAAAATCGCGATTTAATCGCGCGTTTTTCAAAAAATCGCGATTTTTTCCCTTTGGCGATTAAATCGCGCTTTTTAAGGGAAAAAATCGCGGTAAAAAATTTTTTCCCGATTTTTTGAAAAAATCGCGATTTTTTCAGTAAAAAGCGCGGGGTCGGGCGGCAGCGGGTTTTATATGAAAAAAATTAGATTTTGTTTTTGCCCATTTGGACAGCGCGCGGGTTAGGAAGAGCTCTGAGCTGGAGAGAGGGTTTGGAGGGCGATTTCGCCGATTCAAAGGGTTTACGCTCACCATTTCGAGAGGAGATCGCCATTTTCACCGTAGAAACGGTATGTAGGTTGATTTTTTTTAGTTTTCATTGTTTCAAAACAATGTTTTTCTATGTTTTTAATTTTTTTTTGTTGAAAAACTTCATATGGGCACCATTTTTTGTTTGTTTTCATTGTGTTTAAAGAATTGTTTGTATTTCTTCATTGATTTGGGATGGGTAGCTTGGTATGGCTATGGGAACCAATTTTTTGTTTTTTGTTTTCATGTTTTTTAAACATTGTTTATGTTTTAAAATTTTTTCATTGTTTTTGGCATTTGCTTGCCATTTGGTTGGG
>APFE031023724.1:59371-108137 GCA_000404065.3 Pinus taeda | reverse complement strand
GCCATGATCCATCCTTCTTGTGCACCAATACTACTGGAGCAGAGAAAGAACTTTGACTCGGTTGAATTATACCAGCCTCTAGCATTTCTGCAACCATACATTCAATTTCACTCTTTTGGACATAGGGATATCTGTACCGCCTGATGTTTGGAGGAACACTTCCTGGAATTAGATGAATAGCATGATCATGATCACACATAGGTGGGAGATCTTTAGGAGTCTCAAATACCTTGGAATGATTATCCAGGACTTTTTGGAGATCTGGAGAAAAATATGATTCCGATGTGGAAACATCTAGCGAACATAATTGTGCAATTACACCTCTTTGTTCCTTTTTTAGAAGCTTGTCATACCATTAGAGCTGATTATCTTTCCTGGTTTCCCTGCAATACCCCTTAATTCAACTTCCTTTCCTTCCATAACAACTTTGATGAAAAGTTCTTGAAAATTAAAAGCTATTGTACCCAAGGATTGTAGTCATTGGACTCCTAGTACAACATCAACACCTCCCATTGGAATGGAAAGCATTGGGCTAGTCAATACAAATTCTCCCATGGATAGCTTAACATTATGGCATTTTCCAGAGCAATTTATTGTTCCTCCATTTGCAATCATCACTTGACACTCTGGTGCTGGATATAGGAAGCAATTCAATTCTTTTGCTACCTTACAATGAATAAAATTGTGGTACTTCCTGAATCAATCAACACTATTACCTTTTTCTTCTTGATTTGTCCTTCTATATTGATGGTTTGAGGAGTGGTAATTCCAGCCAATGCATTACAAGATATGGTCTGATTCATTTCTTCTTTATCTAGGCTTTTTTCCTGGAGTATATCCTCTTCTTTTGACCTTGCTTGCTCATTTTCTTCTTCCTCTTCACAATCTATGTAGAATAATTTCTTCTCAGCACACTTATGACCCTTAGTGTATTTGCTATCACAACTGTAACAAAGCCCTTTTGCTCTTTTTTCTTCCAATTGTTGTGGTGTCAACCTTATAGGTTGGGGAAGACTAGGGGCAACAACACTTCCATCTTTATAGTTGTGAGTGGTATGCTTCCTGGTTGCCATAATTTTGCTTTCCATTTTTCTTGCTAACCTGAATGCCTTCTCTAACGAATCAGGTTCCCAAAGGCGAACATCATGTTGGATATTATCCTTTAAAGTCCCTATGAACACATCAATCCTATGCTCCTCTGGAATATTTTTTACCCTTATGTTCAATTTTTGGAACTCCTCAAGTGCTCCATTATTGAACCCTTTTGTTTGAGACTTATCAATTGGCTAAAAAAAGTGTTGCTTTTTGTATCCTCATAATGTGCTATCAATTCTTCCGTAAAAAATGCCCAAGTGATAAATTGTTTACGAGAGCAAAGCCATTGATACCATACAAACTGATTTGCTTCCAAATATAAAGTTGCAATACGTACCTTTTGTGTGTTTTGCACATTATTGAGATCAAAAAATTGCTCCATCTGTAATATCCATGTTGCCGGGATCCTTGCCATCAAACTTCCTCATATCGATTTTTGGAATATGGTGGGTCTTCGATCCAACATTAGAGTCTATGGAATCATGATTAACATTTCTTTTGTTCTCATCATGAGTTTCCTTTACTACCCTTTCACCATTAGTGACCCTTTCTTGTAGCAACTTCTTCAATTCTTCCATGTTTTTCTTCAAATCTATCTTCAAATCGTCCATCTTAGCTTCCCATTCATCTTAGCTTCCACACCCTTTATCTTAGATTCCATGCCATTTAACTTAGCTTCTGTTAGCTTTTGTGAGGCTGACATTTTTTGCACTTGGTCTTGTAATTTTGATATATCATGTAGCATTTCTTCCTCTTCTTCATGAGTCATGCTAGAGCTTTCAGGTTCCTTACTAGGTGTTTTCCTTTTCTTTCCTCGGGGCATCAGTTACCGATAATAATGCTCTACTAGCCCTTTGAATTCTTTCAAAATAAATTTTCAAACCAATCTTAAGCAAAAATTTAAAAGAATCTACACACCTTTTTTTTTCTTTGTAGGAGCTCGATATTTCCTCTGATGTATCTCGGTACTTTCAGAACATCCAGTTCTAAAATTGCGACCTGTGGTAGCCCTCAATGTCCTCTTTCCAATGCCACCAATTTGACCCCAATTGGGTTCTCCAATGAAGAGTTATGCCAAATCTCCCACAATGACCTGATTATAGACCTTTCCAGAAGAGCAAACTTGTATGAAGTGCCACGTGTCACTATTTAGACCTTTGGCTCTGAAAAATATCCAGAGGAAATTACAGTCCGTCCTCTTTCTGTACCTTTTTTCAAAATTTCAATCCGATGCTCAGAGAGAAAGTTATGACGATTTTCCCCAGGTCACCTGTTTTGAATGTCATTAGGAGTCTGCAAAAAGACCAACTTCCTCAGATCATATCCTCGCAAATATAGCTCTAAAAGCTCTGAAATTCGTACCCTAGCTACAGCGCGATGTCTTCTCAAATGGGTTTTTTTTCGACTTCTGAAACGTCGCAGAAAAAAGTTATAGCGAAAATGCCACGATGACCTATTTGTAGCAGCGAAACCCTAGAATCCAAAGCTCTGATACCAAATGTTATGAAACCAGCTCAAGAAAAGATAGAAAAGATAGATTCAACGCCTTAGAATTCAACCTCTTCGAGGGGGAACCTCCTTTACATTACATAAATGAACAATTCTGGATGATACAAATGACAAAACCTTCTTTCTATATATATAGGAGTCTAAGAGTCACAATATAACCCAGCTGACCTAACAATAATAATATAAAGCCACAAAAATAACAATAGAGGGATTCTATGGGGCACAGTAATAACAATATGGGGGCAATAGGGGCACACAAATATTAATAAGGGGTACAACTACCATAGTAATGGGGTAATCACTAGTATTATAGGGACCCAACAGAGATCATGAATCTCCAAGTGGAACCAAGAACTATCAGAGAGAGGACACTAATCAAAATCCCAGAGGCTGACTCACCCACCTGCAAACATCTATATATGGATCCCTCATCCCAGAGATCCAGAGGCTGGAATCTTGTATTTTGTAAGGAAGTGCTGTTGGTTTCTTTGTGGAACATCATAGTGTTGGGTGATCTAATCTTTTCATGAGGTGAATAAGGGTTTTCATGTTGGGAGAATGACGTTGGGTCAGATAAATGGGCTGTAATCCTCTCTTCTACTCTTTTTATCAATAAAGCTATTTGAGTTTTCCTCCACATTCTTGTATGTCTAAGTTGATATACGCATTTGTGTGGTCAATATATATCTGATCCTATATTGCTTATGATTGTAGATCTCTTTGCTTTGATGGAATTATGCTACTTTGACTCTACAGGTGTTCTTTGAAGCAGAACAAGCGAGGAAGGAGCGGCAAAGATCTATCAAAGGAGAGAGGAAATAGGCAAGGAGCCAAGCGAAACTGAGGTTGGTACTCTCTGCTTCTCTCTCATCTACTTCTCATACATAAAAACATAAGTAAATTTAGTTTGTTTGTTTCTAAGATAGCTACCTGTCTTAGTGGGACTAGCAGCTTTGAATGGACACTAGATTTCCCGATAACAAAATGGTGACTCCGCTGGGGAATGAATAGCTTGTTTGCTTGTTTATATTTTTTTACTTTATAAGCTACATCTGGAGACTGAAGTTAAGCCAGTTAGCCTTCGAATTGCTTTTGCTATGCAACTGCAAAGTAGATAAATGTTGCTTCAGTCAATCTCTGGGTTAGTTTATGAATTGAACAACTAATTTGTAAACATCCTAATTTCCCTAGTGGTGGCTCAAGTAACCTCATTAGATCATCCCCTATGATTTGCATTTACTGACTATCATTAGCTCAACCTAAATCCATGAACTAAGCTAGAAACTGTGACCAAAAACCAAGTTAAAGTCTCGTCCCTAGACCATCGCACTATCTCCTTTTAATAGTCTGGATGCATCGCACCTCCCGTGTGCAGAAGGTGAGATGCATCCCTGTTTCCCGTTGTTACAGGTGCGATGATCAAATAAGACTGTTTCTGCCTCGATATTTTGGTTTTTCTTCACAATCTTCAGATTTATTTAGGAGTTTTGCTATCTATGATTAGTATACCACTGTTGAAACTCCCTTCCTTTGCATTATTCAACCTCCATTGTACAAATAATTGTAAATGTTTTTATGTATTTTTCGCCATTTACAGTTCTCCTTTACAAAGAAGTAGCTTAATCGAACTGTAGTCTTTTGATTTGGAAGTGTCACAAGTGTCGTTTTCAGTCAAAGAAAAGAATCCTACTCTTCTTGATGGTCGATTACACTGTTACTCTTGTATTTGATTTCAATTAATAGTCTTTCAAGTGTTGAAATCAATTTTCAATTCAAAATCACAAAGTGTCGTCCTTGTCTTCCTTTCGTATTTTGAAGAGAAAATTGTTAGTACTGTCGCTTTGAAAGAAAAGATAATTCAGTTTTGTACTTAGCATTCTTTTTGTCATTCACACATTAAGAAAGCGGAAAACAAATACATGCATTTGCATTTAGACTGCTTGTTGATTTTGATTTAGGACAGTGCATCTAGTGTGTGCTCTCTGTTCTATGTTGAAAGAATATCACTTCTCTTTCCTTAGTAGCTAGGATTTTCATTGCAAAAATAAGAGTAAACAACTATTTATCATCTTAGATTGCATATTTAGGAATTGCATATCTACATCACGCGGTGAACCTTAAAGGAAAACTTCTTAAGAAAGATCAATTGTAAAATAAATTCAATGAACATAAAAATGCTTTGGAACCTAACACACAACATTTAGAAGTCTAGGCTAGAGACATATTCTAGTGTCGTAAAGCCTGGTAACTATCGCTTTCATCATAGGTTGGGTGATTCCTCCTCTTTGAGACGACAAGTGCCAGTACAGACTTGTGCTCCCACGTACCATCGAGTATATATTGGGAGACCAGAATAGGCTATATCCTTTATCCTTAGGAAGCCGTGTCTGCCGCCCTATCGATCGCAATGCACTGAACACAACATTCGGGAAGATTAATTGCCGTACCGTAAAAAGTATTCTACAATTTTGCGATTGGTTTGATAATCCCTCTATGTAGATTTCCAGAGTAGTCTCTTTCGTTCCTTTTCAGACTCCTTAAAAGAAAAGGTCCATCTGAGCACTTGTCACTTCAGGCTCATTAAAAATCGAAGGCGACTAGAGTCATCTTTAGCTTTTTCTCGACTCTAAAAAATTGAAAAAGAAAGTTGTGTCAAAGCGTCTAAAATTCATTTAATTCGGAATCACATATTTCCCTTTTATTTTGAGTTGATCAAGTAATCTGCAATCGTGGAAGAAAGTCAATCGAAACCTCGTTGTTCGCGGAGACTAACGAGTCAACCGTCTTTGACTCCAGAAACGAAACTATTTCGAGCCAAACTCGTTTAACTGGGTCAAAGTCTCCTGGTTTGTCTGAAACTTGTATCTCAACATCCTCAGAGACTCCAGTTACTCCAACTATTTTTGGTATCCCTGGCTCTACAGAAGAAGTTTCGCAGTTACAAGAGGACATTAGAACTGATCCTAGTGTAACGTTAAACACATCTATTCCAAAACGACTCCATATAGAGTTGATTCGGAAGGTGTTACCCCTCCAATATCTGTTGCCGTAGAGTCTACACCTTCTTCGGCACCAGAAATATTTTACGGACCTGATGGTCTACCTATCCCACTTGGATTGATTGCTATAGAAGAGATTGTGGAGGATCTTCCATCCAGTACTCCATTGCATTTTGGAACTGGGATCACCCTATATCCTTCTTCATTAGAAGTTAGTCTCCATTCATCGCAAGTTCCTGTAGAATCGCTAGGAAATTTTTGGATAGACTCGATATGTCTGAAAAACCGTTGACATCCAGGACTGTGTCATCTGACGCAACAGTAGCAGAACCTCCTGCTGCTACTCCAACAATGTTCAATGGTGTACTATCTGTCCCAACTAGCTCTCAACCACTAGATGGAGTCCACCCAGGGACTGCTTCGACAGTATGGTCTGTTCCCGTTTGTTCATCCAGAATAATATCTGGAATCTCTTATGTTGAGTCTTAGCAAATTGATCCTTCACAACAGTATCAATTTGGGCAGTCCAGTCTCTAGAGGCCAATCTTACCTTTGAACACTGGATTGCTGCCATATGGGGGGCAATATGCCCTTTCATTGTTCCCTCCGGGAGAACAACCATATGAGAGTTCACAACAGAATTCGAGTCATGCTGGAATTACATCCAGTGGTTGGGTGCCAATACTGCCTCAACAACCAAGAGTTGTATACTCAATGCAATCAAGTTTACCGACGTCAAATATCCCTACTACACCGGTATTGTGACGGTGTCGCAAGTACAAGCGTTGGCTGTTGTACTCCAACCTCAAGTTTCTCAAGTCGTAATACAACAACCTCTTGTCTCCACGACACAACCACAATCACCGATTAGTGGCTCCTTAACTGGAGCGACCCAGGCTCAAATGGGTACTATTACCCCTCATCTTGGTCAGACAACCAGTATTGGACAACAGCAAATGGCTTCACAACCATGGCTGGTACAATATCAACAACCGCAATTCCAACAAGCTTACCGAGGACCTAAGCAACAAATATTTGCAGGTAATGGGCAGCCATATATTCAAAACATTCAACATCAATCATATCATAATGGTTATGCCCATCAACCTTTACCAAAGTTATCAACATCAAATGCATTATGCTAGTATGCAAAGACCCACTGCTCAGGCAATCCCATCTTATCCTGGGTATGCTTTGCCGAACCTGAATCAATAGTTACCCTTTGTGGCGACTTTAGAGTTACCAGCTCTAAATCAGCTAATAAACGATCCAATTGCGTATGCCCCTTGGTGGCCGATGATCCCTCATAAACTTCCATTAGATATTCCTAGATTCAACAAAAATCCGGTTGAAGATCCGTCTAATCATGTGGTGACCTTTCATCTGTGGTGTTCGTCCAACACTCTCAATGATGATTCCATTAGGCTTCACCTTTTTCAGTGAATGTTAACTGGTTTGGCAGCAAAATGGTACATCGAATTGCCTAGAGCTTCATTCGATAACTTCAGCGCCCTTGCCACCACCTTTTTAACCCATTTTCAGTTACCCGTAAGGTACGAAACAAGAACGGAGCTTCTTACCAATTTCAAGCAAACAATAGCCACTCACATATCTGATCATATTCATGAGTGGCGATGTCGTCGTAGAATGGTAAAAACATATGTTCCTGATTAGCTGCTAGCTGAATGGTTTATTAAGTCATTCTTACCTTCTATTACAGAAGATGTGGCAAAGGGAGGAGTCATCACTGAAGAGTAAGTCATTGCTCATGCGCAATATCTAGACTTGATCTGTACTCAGTCTGGCACGCTCTATGACAAAATCCCTGATTCTCCTAGACTAGAGTTTTCTGTTCCTCCTCCTCTTAAATCAAATCAAGACTCTCATGCCAATGATGGCGTGATAGGTACAACGAGCACGAAAACCGCAAAGGCTACATCTAAGAAATCCCGCACAGTTTTAAGTCAAAATGCAAAAGAAGGACTTCTTGCCTCTGAGGTTAATGCTGTGTCGACCGACAAGGGCAAAGAACCGAAGTAACCAGGGGGTAAGAAGAAAAAGAAAGGTAAAAAGAAGAAGCAGGATGAGCCATCTCCTGAAAAATATTCTGCAAACCCTTCTGGGCAAAGGAAAATCCCTTCGGGGTGTCAGATATGTGATGAGGATCATTGGACAAAAGATTGTCCACATAAAGCTAAGCTTAAGAAGTTCTTTAAGAATTCAAAAACCTCAGCAGTATTGACTGATCCGTTTCCAAACCCATGAACCAATCTGGTTGCTAGTGACAATGCTTCCCCATCCCAAGTGATTTTGTTGTCCATTTCAAAGCAACAGAATGATGCTTTGATATCGACAAGGAATAAAGATTACGGGAATCCACAGTTGTCGAACAACAAGGCTATTGATCAACCTAGTAGTTCGACAACAACTTTGACCGAAGTTGTGCCACCCATCATTCCTGAGCCAATGATAAAGCCGCCAAAGGGAGTAGTACACAAATCGACATTTAATCCTCAAGCCAGAGCAACACAGAATTATAATATAGTAGAGGACCTGTCCCAATCGCCGTCCGCTATGTCGACACTTGAGGTACTGCAAAATTTCCCCTCCCAGAAGTAGGCTCTATTATGAGTAATAGGTGGGATTGACCCAGTGGATTCCAATCTTGTGGCCTTTAATCATAAAGGATATGAACCTCAGTTACCGGCTCAACTCGCTTTCCTCATCCAAGTGAAAGCCCTCAACAAAACTGTTCATCGAACAATTGTTGATGAGGGGGCATCTACATGTATTATTTCGATGAGTTGTTGGAAAACTTTAGGCTCACCACCCTTGTTGTGATCGTCAATGACGTTAAAAGCATTTGATGGATGATCATACACTCCAAACGGGATTTTAAGTAACTTGCAAGTTGAACTAGGGGGAAAAATAGTGGAAATTGATGTTGAAGTTATCGATGGAAACCTCGATTACAACATCCTACTGGAAAGGCCCTGGATTTATGCTATGGCTGCTGTTGTGTTGACATACTTCAGAAATATTGCATTTCCTTTCCAAGGAGGAATTACAATAGTTGACCAACAAACATTTCTCCCCAACAGTTCACAACTTACGGGAAGCATTCTAATGATCCACGAAAGCTCTCAATTGCTTCAAAATATTGGAGTAGGCCTACTAAAAGACCCTACATTGATGGGTACTTTTTCCCTACCACCTCCAAACAATCTGGCAGAAGTGGCCACGATGTGAACTTGCAATATGGTATCCTATTCAGAAGATGTCTGAACATGATGTTAGCATGGATCATCACCAGGTATTGCCTCCAAGCCCAATAGAAATATTGTGGCAATCAATGTTTTCGGCATGGGAGGCAAACCCGAGTCAACGCTCATCGAGCGTTTGGATATATAGGTCTAAGGAATATGGTACCTCTTTAGATCCTTGGTCGCATGTACATTCTATAGAAGAAGGAATTGTTCAGTCAATGATGATAGAGGGGGCACCATGGGAAGATTACCACCATCGTTCCCATCTTCCAGATTACAAAGAAGATTGTTCCAACGACCTTAATCATCCTTTAGTTTTTTCTTTCCTATCAAATACTGTAAATACGGTGGATTCCGAGCGAAACATGTCCAATATTGAAGAAACTATAGCCATAAATATCTCGACCAAACCAGATGTTGTAGAGAATATTCATGTCAGCAAATCTTTTTCTTCTTCATAAATGGAAGTATATTACGCTCTCTTTCATGAGTTCAGAGATGTCTTTGCATGGTCATATGAAGAAATGTCAGGCACTGACTCGAGCATAGTTGAACAAGAAATTAAGATGTATCTAGATGTCAAACTAGTATGACAACGGCTTCGATAGGTGCACCCGAAGAAAGCCGCTGCCATTAAGGAAGAAGTTGAAAAACTTCTCCACGCTGGTTTCATTTACTCGGTTCCTCTAACCAATTCAGTATCAAACATTGTTCCTGTGATGAAAAAGCAAGGAATGTTTAAAGTGTGCGTCGATTATAGGGATGTAAATCAAGCTTGTCCAAAGGACAACTACCCTACACCCTTTATCGACTAGATAATTGATGAATGCGCCGGATGTGAAATCTTTTCATTTATGGATGGATTTTCCGAGTATAATCAAATAAATATCCGCCCACAGCACCAGTCAAAGACTACATTTATTTGTCCATGGGGCACATTCGCATACTGCAAGCTACCTTTTGGTTTAAAGAATGCAGGGGCAACCTTTCAGAGGGCAATGAATTATGCCTTCCATGACATCAAGAACATCGCTCAACCATACCTCGACGATATTTTGGCTCATTCACGAAAGCCGACCGATCATCCGCAACATTTGAAAGCAATATTTCTACGTTGTCGACACTACAAGTTACAACTCAATCCACACAAGTGTGTGTTTTGTGTCAGTTCTAGTCATTTACTTGGCTTTGTAGTTTCAAACGACGGAATTCGCCTCGACCCGTGTAAGGTTCAGGCAATCATCGATCTGCCTCCACGTTCAAATTTTCTTCAGATTCAGAAACTCCAAGGGAAAACAAACTTTCTGAGGAGGTTCATTCCAAATTACACCGAACTTGCTAAAGGTTATACGCGTCTGTTGAAAAAAGAAGTACCCTTCAACTGGGATCAGGTTGTGCAAGCTTCCTTTGATGCTTTAAAGGAATCCCTAATAAAAGCATCATTAATGTATGCTCCTGATTATAAAAAAGAATTTAACTTGTATCTGGCTACAGCAGATACGACCATCACAATGGTTTTAGTTCAAGAAGACAATGGAATCGAACATCCTGCCTATTATTTGAGTCGAAACTTAAACGATACAGAAAGCAAGTACTTCTATGTTGAATAACTAGCTCTCGCGGCTGTTCAAGTAGTACAGATATTTTGACACTATGTCCTCCTTCGAAAAACTACCATTTTGTCAGATTGTAATCCCATGACTTACATCTTGTCGTGATAGTTGCTTGGGGGCAAATATTCGAAATGGATAGCAATTTTGCAAGAGTTTGATCTGGAAGTCATAAAATCCAAATCAAAGAAAGCCCTGGTTTTCGTGGAGTTACTATGTGACTTCCCATCATTGTCCAACGATTCAACATCCAAAGCAACAATCGTGGATGAATCTTTGTTTATGATATCTTCAAGTGATCCATGGTATGGAGATATAATAATCTATCTCCAGACCCAAACATATAGGGCTAATACCTCTCGCTCAGAACAATGACGTACTCAATACCAAGCAAAAGACTACATGATCGTCGATGATACACTTTACCGTCATGGTATCGATATAGTTCTGTGAAGGTGCCTCACCCATGAGGAGGCCGAAAAATTCCTGAATGATTGTCATTCAGGCACGTGTGGGGGGCATCAATCTGGTTATGCTACGACACAAAATATTTTATGAGCAGGATACTTCTGGCCAACAATGTTCAAGGATTTCATAACCGCAGTCAGAAGTTGCCATGCCTGTCAAATATTCGACCGCAAAACCAGAATACTGCTTGCACCTCTGCAGCCAGTAGTTCTTGTTGGGCCATTTTCCAAATGGGGCATAGATTTCATGAAATGTAACCCCACCTCTACTAGGGGGCATAGATATATCATAGTTGCAGTTGACTATTTTACGAAATGGGCCGAGGCGATGCCTACATTAAACAACAGTGGCGAAACGGCTGCTCTTTTCTTTTTCAATCATGTAGTCTCCAGATTCGATGTTCCACAAGCTATAGTCATAGATCATGGATCGCATTTCCGCAATCACATGATGGTTGAGTTGGCTACCAAATTAGGACTGTCCCGCGATAGCTCTACTCCGTATTATCCGCAAGCTAACGGGAAAGTTGAGGCAATCAACAAAGTCCTGAAACAAATGCTGCAAAGGATGATTGGAGTCCATAAACGGAGTTGGCACCTAATCCTGTACTCGGCCTTGTGGGCATACCGGACATCGGTGAGAAATGCGACCGGGTTTACACCATTTCAGTTGGTGTATGGCCTAGAAGCGATCTTACCAGTTCAGTGCGAAATCTCGTCCCTCAAGCTCGCAGTCGACCTTCTCCCCGGAACTTCGAAAGAGGAGGCTCGTTTCTTGGAATTAATCCAACTGGATGAAACCCATCATGACGCCGCCTGGGCTAACGAAGCTCATAAGAAATGAGTGAAGGTGCAGTTTGACAAGAATATCAAACCCCGTGTCTTCTCAGAAGGTGGCTTAGTCTTACTTTATGACCAAGAATCCGATAAATTGGGAGTAGGTAAGTTCCAGTCTTTGTGGATGGGCCCCTATATTGTTAAGCGGGTATTAGCAAAAGGAGCCTATGAGCTAGTAGATTATGATGGGATTCCACTGTCGCAACCCTGAAATGGATTGTACCTTAAAGCGTTACTATGCTTGATTTAGTATAGTAAGCTCCTCATATGCTTTTGTTACATTTTTGTTTTCGCTAAGAGTGATCATCTTGGTTAGGTAATTCGCTTTTACATTTGTTGCAGATTTCAAACCTATTGGAGTCATTTGTTGGATACACCGATGGAGCGAGTCGTAGTTCGCAGAATCTATCTTCTGCAGCCTGGGCCATCTTTGATCCAAGCAGTGAGTTAGTAAGTTTTAGAGGGGTATGTATTGGTCGATTGATGAACAACATCGCTGAATATAGTGCGTTGATAGAGCTCCTCTCTGATGCCATCGCGCATGGAATACACCAAATTGTTGTCAGGCTAGACTCACAACTCGTCATTCTACAACTTACCGGCATCTATTCTGTGTGGAATCTAGCTATCTATCGTATGTTCCTAAGGGTCAATATTTTGGAAAGACAGTTTGATTCTATTCAATATCAACACATTTCCAAAAACTTAAACACATTAACCGATTCATTAGCGAATTATGTGTTAGATAGACATTTGCAACATTTATAAAAGGAAAGCATTACATCAATATTTGTATCAGGATCATATAACTTAACCAAAATAAAGCTCCAAAAATAAAAAATATATATAACTGTTTATAGTTTGTACATAGTGTTCTGTGTCCAAGGCAAAATCGATCATATGACCCAAAAACTCAAAATGCTAGGGGGCACCCTAGTCTAATGGTGCTGGTGATAACAAGTCACCACCTGTGCAATCATGCGTAAGAGCCTAGTCCATCGGTTCACACACCAGTGGTATGTCGCTGTAATCTCAAAGGCATCTCGTCGGTCCTCACATCCGGAATACCAAGGGTGAGACCCTTGATCTGATCCTGCAACACTACAAGAGTCTTGGCCACATCCAGATCGTGAAGGACAGCCCTCCCTATAGCCTCTCCTGCTAGAATGGCAGCTGCTGCTCTCAGGCGCACTGCTGGTCGCACTGGTCTGATATCTGCATGAGCACATGAGTTTTGATTAGTCTTGATAAAATTAAAAAAAAGAAGGCACAAGAACATTATAAAAGCAATAAATAGAGATATGGTCAGAGATTTTTACCTATGACATCCCACTGCTTGCCAGCCGGCAGTGCCAAATCTGGGTCACCCCAGAAATCCATCCCAGCATACGGACACTCGGCATAAACCATCTGCTGACGGTTGAACCACTTGAAGAAGGCATTAGAGAAAGAAACCTGTGACTGACCAGCATGTCGGGCCATAAGGTCAACCCATATTTGCATCCGTGGCTCAGTCAGTGGTGGCAAACCGAGTGAAATGTACTGTGGCTGCATCAGTGGGATCTTCTCCAAGGCGAAAGTGGTCAGAATAGAGCCATAGCCAAAGTTCTTGGATCTTCCATTTTTTTACCTTGGTAAGCTGTTCTTTTATCACCGGAAGTACTACATCACACTAGTTGAATACCTTTGGTTCGAGGCATTCCAATATAGGACCTGTTGGCCAAGTGAAGGGCCGCGCTACTGGCCAATCTAGCAAAGGTGAGTAAAATAGTCCTCAAGGACCGGTCAGTGACATCTCAGATATTGATCTTGCCGTCCCTGCTCGGTTGAGATCCTTCTCTATAGTATCGGGGAATATAATCCCTCATGGATTCGCCCCCACGGGTGGAACCTGATAGTGAGAGAGGGTCACCACACCTCGATAAACCGGTCAAGAAGTAGATTTCCTCAACAGTCAAGGGGATGGATTTGCCTCTAATCTAGAACACTTGGTTGGTAGGATCCCATGTATCGAGGAAATATTGCAACAAGTTGATTTGTTGCCTCATGCTAGATATGCGGAAGAACTTGAGCAAACCATAGTTCCGCAATGCAGTTACCGTACCCAGATCATGTAAGGCAACCATGTCCTCTTCTTCATGCTCGTGTTCATGCCATGTAACAACCATTTTGCTTCGATGAATCTCTGAAACACAAACAAGAGAAGAATTAGGATCCTGATTTGGCAAGAAACAGGTAGAATTTCCATGAAAAATTAGTGCAAAAGTTTTCCTCCTTGCACCCATCGCACCCCAGCTGTGTACTGGGTGAGATGCATACTGACTGGCCAATGGCCAGCCCAGTATGCATCACACCTTTTGATGTATACTAGGTGTGATGGGGGCAGAACAGATTGTTCAAACCCTAGAGGTTTAGAAAAGCAGGAAAACATGCTCAGAATTCAAAAAGGAAAGAATGCAATTGAAGAGCTCAGGTTTAACTCCTACTTGGTCCAGGCGGCGCCAAAAATCATCCACAGAATCTCCCGGAATCAGTTGATGAAAATCAAGGGGGAAAACACCTCCAGAGCTCCAACAATCCCAAATTCAAATGAAATTGTAAAATGAGGGGTAAAAACTACTTTTAAGTTACTTGTCACGTAATTCAAGTAGGGTATTAGTGTTTTAACTCATTTTTCAAGCATGTATTTTCATTTCTAATCAGTTTGATGGAGAAACTAAACAGGTAGTACAACCGTCAAAAGAACATAGCGTTAACGGTGAATCAAATATCAATGACCATTATCACGAGCAGTTTTACGCGAAGTTCAAGCTCGCTAAAAAATAAACCTAGCAATGAGCATATATTCCACCAGAGTTTAAGATCACTAAAAAATGAACCCACCTTTGGTAAATAACCATTGCGATCACATTATCATCAGCTCTTGAGCCTTGGTAGTGTTCTTACCATCACCTCCACTCTGTTTTAGCCGATCACACGCCTCCATTTGATTGTTTACCCCTTTTCAGGAACAACTACGACGAGTGATTCTGTTAGCCATCTTCTTTACACTGCCGTGATTGGAAAGTTCCAAACCTTACCTAGAACCAGCTGCTACCCGAAAATATCACTTGTTGCTCAAAAAACTAGTCTCCTTTAAGCTCTTTTCATCTGACTCGTAAAATATGAAAATATTGTCGAGATATTGGCCTCTCCAGCTTATTAAAGTGATCAAAAGTGCTATCCCTCCACTAGATTTTAGTCTTTTTGGACCTGAGGGACCATTACACAAAAAGATCGAGCACTTGTCTTGTTCGGCTCGTTAAAACTATCGAAAATTAATCCCTTTCGTATTATTTTATACTTTTTCGAACTTAAGGGATTATATGACGAAAACGGATTACTGGAGTTTCCTTTCCGTCTCTTTTCAAACTCTCTAAAATTGAAAAGGACCGAGTTATCTTTGTCATTAAACTCGTTAAAACTATAGCGACAAACTTGTCCATGCAGACAAGAGCGAGTTTCACTGTCACTAGGCTCGTTAAAACATAGCGACAGGTTTGCCCAAAGGGAAAATTATAGAACAAGCATATGTTATCCTCCTTAATCTTGAAAAAAATTAAGAGGTACTGGTCAGCAATGACTAGGGAAAAATTCGGAAGAAAACTTGAAGAAACTTTATTGGTAGCAAGTCGCTCTTGAACATGACACTTTCACTCCATCGCCATGATTGAGTCAGGTTAGGTTATTCCATTCACCGATCATATTACCATTGGTCCACCATACCATCCATTTTTGGGGTTAACACTACCAATCCATTTCAGTGTCGCCGATATGTTCAAGAGAATTCGCTCAGAGAATTCACCAACCCAGCTTGTGTCTCATCCACTGCAATACCTTCACGCTTCATTCTTTCATGACCGCCACCCTGAACCTTGTATCATTAGATCATTTTCACCTCCACAAAATCATTTTCTCCGTTTCGTGTCGTACATGTGGGATTCATTAAGGCCCTCCTATGATGGGTCACTTCTTGTCGACATCAGCTCATTATCCAAGAAGTTGACTTAGGAATACCCCTTTCAGTACTTTGAAGCTTGCATGCCTCGATGGCAAGTTTCTCACTTTTGGCGATAGGTTTACATTAATGGCCTTCGACCGAAAGATTTTGCATGGTGTTCGACACTAAGTCCCACTTTCACACCACGTGAATTGTACTGTCATACCTTGAGGGTCATCATCATTATTGGTGATTCCTCTCGTGCCTGTTAACAACTTACATCATTGGCTGGTAATCAGGCGATGTCTTTCCATGTTCAACTCCAAAACATCTTTCAAGTGGATTGACTTGTACTTCAGGCGAATATTGAATGAGTTTTGAAGACCGCGGATCTAGTTTCATCCATCCGAGATGTGATATATTCAGGAAAATAAAGACATCAAATGTACATCATTGCTGCATAGATAATCATCCAAGCCAAAGGATGATGGCTCTACCAGAATCATCAGTCTGTCATACAGACGGTTGTCTGTCCTATGTACATGAAAATGAATTTATAAAGTTGAGCATGGGAATGGCCACCTCATCTAGATCATGAAAATATTATGAAGATAATGTATTGTATTGTATCTTATTACAGGTTGCCTTCCAGTTCGAAAAATCTCAGATCCTCATGATAAAGCATTTCACCTGACATCAAAAGATTTACGACCTCATGCTTTAAGGGGCAACTGTTATAGACATATTTGGGCACTTCAACCCCAATCACATATGTCCATAAACCAAGGGCTTCTAAGTCCCTAAAAGTGTTGTTTCATACCCTAAAGGAACAAGGTCATCTGATTACATCATCTCCCAGAAGTTCTCCATGAAAAACTACTCAGAACTGGTCAAAACTGGACCATACAGACTTCTCAGTGCTAAGGGTACGATGCATCTCACCTGCCACATGCAAAAAGTGTGATGCATAATGAAAATCCCTTCCATGAGGTGCGATGAGAGAGAGAAGACAAATGGCAGAAGCAGTTGTCTAGGTGGAAACCTAGAGAATCTTCTAGAAACTGCCCATTTGACACTTGCCTCCCTGAATTCGCCCGGGGATGAGTAAGAGATCATGAATCTCCAAGTGGGACCAAGAACTATCAGAGAGAGGACACTAATCAAAATACTAGAAGCTGACTCACCCACATGCAAACATCTATATATGGATCCCTCATCCCAGAGATCCAGAGGATGGAATCTTGTATTTTGTAAGGAAGTGCTGTTGGTTTCTTTGTGGAACATCATAGTGTTGGGTGATCTAAGATTTTCATGAGGTGAAGAAGGGATTTCATGCTGGGAGGATGATGCTGGGTCAGATCAATGGGTTGTAATACTCTCTTCTACTCTTTCTATCAATAAAGCTATTTGAGTTTTCCTCCACATTCTTGTATGTCTGAGTTAATATATGAATTTTTGTGGTCAATATATATCTGATCCTATATTGCTTATGATTGTAGATCTCTTTGCTTTGATGGTATTATGTTGCTTTGACTCTACAGGTGTTCTTTGAAGCAGGACAAGCGAGGAAGGAGCGGCAAAGATCTATCAAAGGAGAGAGGAAACAGGCAAGGAGCCAAGCGAAATTGAGGTTGGTACTCTCTGCTTCTCTCTCATCTACTTCTCATAAAGGAAAACATAAGTAAATTTAGTTTGTTTGTTTCTAAGATAGCTACCTGTCTTAGTGGGACTAGCAGCTTTGAATGGACACTAGATTTCCCAATAACACTAGTGCTAATTAAGTTTGGAGTAAACAACAAGCTATTGATAGTTGTAGCTCTCTAGTTGTGTGTGAGGGAGAAGTGTGAATTTGGTTTAGTGTGAAGCCTAAAGGGAAGAGGCTTAAAACTATCATTGTTGACGCCATCATGGAATGCTAACGAAAGTGTGTGGGAACCTGGTTTTGTCGTAGGAGAACATCAACATCAAGACAATGGTTGTAATCTCTTCTTGATTTAATATATATGCAGCTATAGATTGATTTCCTATATAATGTGTCATCTGACATGTTTATGGCTTAATATTTCTTGAATTTTTAAGTAGGTTGAATTACAATTTGTTTATTATCATGGTTGTTGTTTACTTGTTTAAGGTGTTTGAAGAAGGAAATGGGAGATAGCTAAAGCGAGCAAGCAAGGTACTCACCAAATGGGATAATCATACTAAGAGGTAGGCCCTCTTAATTGGTTATAACCTAAGCAAATCTTCCATAGAATGTCTCGGTTGTGGCTAGACTTGCTATCAGGCTAGAGGAATTGTTTGTGTCCGCACTTATAATTTTACTTCACCAAAAATTGGCGACTCCACTGGGGATCCAATCCTTTTGTTTGTTTGCTTGGAATTTCATGGTTTTGTGTGAACTTTTCTAGTTTCGCCATTTCCCCTTAGTTCTATTTGCAATTCTTTTCTCACTGCTCTGGGTTTGAAATTCATAGTAGCAAGTATGGTCCCAACTTTTAAATTTTTATTTTTTATTTTTTTCTTTGCATTCTCACTCATCGCGCTTATTTCGATAATAGTCGTGCTGATTAGCGATATGCTCAGAAACAGTTGCGCCGACCCCCTTCTGGCACTTGTTTTCAGTTAGGCAGTCGTGCTGATGCTTGTAGGTGAAGATTAGGGTTCACCCCAAATCTTGACCAATGTGTCTTTCTCTCTTGATTTCTGCCTTGTAGCTTGTTTAGGTTGTGTTCGCCCTGACTATAAAGCTTCATTTAGCTTGGTTTGTGTGCTCGCTTGGTTTAGCCCACCCTCTGATGTGTTAAGTTTGGCCTTATTTGAAGTTGTTTTTTATTTTTTCTTTGAATCCCTCGATCAGTGCTAGTTGTCAGTTAGGTAGTCGTGCCGATCAAGCCATCAACGCTAGTTGTAGTACTGGTCAATCGTGCTGGTCATGCCTATCGACGCTAGTTGTCAATTAAGCAGTCACTTCGTTCTTTGAGTTAAGAAAAAATCAGAATTTCTCCCATTCCAATGCTAGTGTGTCTTGACCCTCAAACTCTCTTCTTCCACCCAGAAGTGACTAGGATGCTTTGTTTACTTCATTTTCAATTGAATGAGTGAAAGAGTCTTGTTTTTTCTCTTATTTCGAGTGTCTCTTTTCTCATTCCGCGCATAGATTACATTGCTTGGTTTGTCGATTTAGGCATTTGTGTGTTTGGTTGGTTCGATTAAGGGAAGAAGTTGTTTTTAGTTTCATTTATCATGCTTTGGATTTGATTTATGCTTGTTTGTTTGGAATTGTGAAAATTTTCATTTAAAGTGCTTTATGTGAAAAATTCATTTTGCATTTTATGAAAAAGAGAACATCATTCTAGTTTACTTAAGCGAAAATATTGCATTAGTAGTGTTATTGAGAAGCTAGAATTGCATCATCATAAGATTGGAAATGAAATGAAACTTCCTATGTTGTTAAGGGAATATTAAGTTCATTTAGGAGATTTATTAGAGAAATATTTCATTCTTTGATTGTTGTATTGATTTTGTGTTGCCTATCTCTCAATTAGTGTTAACTTTCATCGAACAAAGATCTCTTTTCTCATATAGCTGCATGTAGGAGTTTTGTCAGATGACAACAATAGGGCCTTGTAATTGAAACTTAATTCAAGATCAATTGTTAAAATTTACTGAATTAACCTAAGGAAGCATTGAAACTTAATGCTCACATTTAGTGGTCTAGGCTAGAGACGTGTTTTAGCATCTTTAAACCTAGTAGTTGTCATTTGCTTCAGCATTAGAAAATGCTAGTACGAACTTGTGTTCCCCATATCGTCCTGTATATAAAGGGAGACCCCACTAGGTCTGCAATCCTTTATTTGTATGAAGCCAAGTCTACCACCTTGCAAACGTGATACACTGAACATAACATTTGGGGAGATTGCCTACCCATACTCCTTGGTTCGCCGGGAGGTATTATGCAGTTCACATTTACCTGGTAATCCATTTTGCCTAGAGTATCCTGAGTAGCCATTTTTTTATATTTATTTACTCTTTAAATTTGAAAAGATCATCGATCACTTGTCCTTTCGAGCTCATTAATTCCGAAAGCGACTAGAGTCACCTTTCGTCCTTTTCTCGACTCTTAAAATATCAAAAGGCAAAGTTTTGTTTTAGTGTTCTAAAATTAACTTCCCACGAAATATTCCTGGTAGAAGTTATCTTCCTTAGTAATTCTTTAGGGTCGATTCCAATTGCAATATTCCTAGAGTATACCAGTCAAGGGTTCCCCTCAGATGGGAATCCTGGTCCTTTTTCTTCTTTTGGAAATGCTGGTGCTCCTTACATGGTGACGTTGTCCCTTCCTGGGTTAACTATTGGTTTACTTGTGTGGTTGTTTTCGACCTCGGTGGTCCCAAGCGTGCTAACTCCTGCCCAAACATATCCTTTATTTGAAACACATCACGTTGATTCTAAATTTTTCTTCTCACCTTCTTCCCCTATTTCTTCACCTTCCTCTTCTACTTTTCCTGGTGAAAGTTTCAAATCTAGTAACCCAGAGGCTAAGATGAAGAAGAAGAAGATGAAGAAGAAGAAGTTAGATAAGTGAGAGGCCAACCATGCAGCTATTTCTATAAATGCACTTCTTGTCAAGAAACCTTCCGATCCTCCACTGAAGGTCAGGTTCCCTTGCAAGCTATGTAAGGGTGACCATCTCCTTTGAGACTGTACTAGTATTCCTAGAGTCTTAGGGGTATGGTCTCAAAACTTGAATCGTCCATCCTCGTCGACCTCTGGAGATCATGTCGATGATACACCCTAAGCTAGCAATGGTAAGAAGAAGGGAAAGATTAGGCTCCCCTGTAGGTTATGTGAAGGAGAGCATCTTCTTCACCTTTGTCCTCTTAAGGGTAAAGCTTCCAAAGTTTTGGAAAAACTTGCAACTCCTCAACCCCAACTTCCTGTTGGTTATTAGAGGCTTTCTTCTAACCCTCTCCTAGTTGGTAAAGGCATTGACTTGGATTTATATCTTTCCCATCCTACTCTTCCTGAGCATGACTCTTTTGTTTTTGTTCCCGACCAACCATTGGTCACAAAGAGTGTCGAACTTGGCTCCGCCTTTAGTTGTTCACTCTGTTCTTGAAGAGAGTAGTGATCATACTGCTCATGTTCTTCTCATCTCCTCAGATTCCCATGAATCAAAGAGTGGCGCTCCCATCTCTGTTGTTCAGGAGACTCCTTCTCCTATTCCTATACAACATGGGGGCAATCATATGATACCCCCACCAAGTAGTTTTGTTGCTTCTTTTGATTGGATTCAATTAACTACATTCCGCCTCCCATCTTATGTACCTTTCCAGATCATAGTAAAAGCCTATAATATGGTAGTACACACTCTATTAGATGAAGGCGCATCTGTTAGCATCATGTATTCTACTACTTGGCAAGCTTTGGATTCCACACATCTTGTGCTTGTCACTCAGAATATGTTGGCCTTCAACAGAGGAACCAGTCAGCCCTTAGGGACCCTTCCAAAGTTCCCTATTACTTTGGGAGGAAAGACCGTCTATATAGATGTGATGGTAGTCTAAGATCCATTAGATTTCATTATTTTCCTTGGACGCGACTATGTTTATGTCATGGGAGCTCTTATTTATTCACTTTTTCGTGTGGTTTGTTTTCTGCATGAAGGGAGAATAATGACCATTGAGCAATTGTCATTCTTTGGTCACTAGGCCCCTCCTTTACAACCATCATCCCCTATCGGCTCTTGTTTGCAAGCAGTACCTTCCCCACCATAGGTCAATTATGTGGCTACCCATTCTGTCTCCACATCTACTGATGATCACACAAATGGTATAATACATTATGTACTTGGGGCATTGGAACTTGATCTATATTTGGTACCAAATGACATGTATTCCTCCTAGAGTGTGGTTCTTCCATCTAGTGAAGACCTCTTGGGAGCCATGTTCTCGTATGGTCCACGATTAGATTAACGAGGATAGTTCTTTTTCTTGTGTCAAGCTCGTTAAAAAATGAAACAATATGCAAGGATAATTTGTTAGTGTATCAACCTCGTTAAAAAAACAAATGAAACAAGAGATATGAGCATAGTTCATTGTCTTGTGTCAAGCTCGTTAAAAAATGAAACAAGGGTAATGAGGATAGTTCCTAGTCTTGTGTCAACCTAGTTAAAAAATGAAACAAAGGGTGTAAGCATAGTTCTTTGTCTTGTGTCAAGCTCGTTAAAAAATGAAACAAGGGTCTCGAGGATAGTTCTTTTACTGTGTCAACCTCATTAAAAAATGAAGCAATTCCCTTTTCCAAATCGAGTCTTTGATTAAGATCTCATAAAATCCCAGTCGAGTCTTTCTTGGATCTCAAAAGTGAACCTTCATTCCATCCACCTAGTTCACTGAAATGAAGCTTGGGGGGCATGTACCTCGATTGAGTCATTATGCTGGGGGCATGCAAACTTATAACAAGCATAGTTTTTCATTTCAAGCTTGTGTAAACATGAAATCAAATCCAAGCAGAGTTCTCCATGGTTCAAGCTTGTGTAAAAATGAACCCATGCCCAATTTACATCTTGTTATTTCCATTTTTATCAGCTAATTTCTACTAGATGAGCCTTGGAGCCTTGGTTGTTTCATTCCATCGCCACCATCTCTTTGGATGACCATATGCTTTCAATTGGTTGTTTTCCTATCTTGAGGGACACAACGATGAGTGGTTTTATTAGCCAGCCTCTTGACCATTACATGTTTTGAGCAGTTCCACCATTGCCGAAACTAGTTGCTACAATTTATACCACTCGTTCCTCGAGGATGAGTCACCTTTAAGATCTTTTTTGACTCATAAAAAATGAAAATATTGCTGAGTATTTTTCCCTTTCTGACTCGTTAAAAGAAAATAAAAACGGGGGGTTTGCTTTCTAGCTATTTTTCGACTCTTTAAACATGAAAAGATTGTCAAGCTATTATCATTTTGAACTTATTAAAGGCTGGGAAACATCGTGCACCCAGTATACATTTACCCCTTTTTTGGCTGGGATGCACTATTTACAAAAAAGGTACTCCTTGACTGAAATGGTCAAGCGTTTCTCTCAAGTATCATTTTCTACCTTTTTAGGCTCGAGAGACACAAGTGTATGAAAAGGGCCCACATGGATTTTTCTTTTCCGTGTCTTTTTCAAACTCTCTAAACATGAAAAAGTTACCAAGTTACATCTTTGTCGGACTCATTAAAACTTACAACGACATCAGATTCGTCAACATGACGAACATGAGATTCTCCTTCCTAGGGCTCACTAAACTCACTAGTTCGGATTCGTCAGAAGGATGAAATTACAGTGCAAGCATATGCTATCCCCTTCAAGTTTGCGATTAAAAAATTAATGGGGTACCTACCAGGAATGGTGGGGGAAAATTTGGAAATCTAATCAGTTGTGTTGGCAGCTCACTCTTGAACATGACACTTTTTGTTTCGTGTCGGGAAGAGATATGCTCCTTTTTATCATTAACCTTCCTAGGTTGGGCCATTCATTTTTGACTTCCATTTGATCTCTACCATGCCATCATGACCATCGATCCTATGGATCCAAAAGCTACCAAACTTCCAGTCATGTCGCCGATATGTTCAAGAGTTGTCCTTCTGCAGTTACACTTACCCCTGATTCTCTGTATCATCCAAAATTATTTTGCATCCCTTTGTCTTGTGTCAATGATGTGGGATACATTATGGCCCTCCTTCGACATGGTCGCTTCTTGTCGACTTCAGCTCATTATCCGAGAAGTTGACCGAGAGAATCCCTTCCAGTAACTTAGAGCTTGCATGCCCTAATGGCAAGTTCTTCGCACTCGACGATAAGTTCACATCATTGGCTTTGGATCGGGTGATTTCACGGGTGTTCGAATTTAGTTCCTCTATTCACATTCCGTGAATTATGTTGATAGTACCTTGAGAACCATTGTCATTATTGGTGGTTTTTCTCACACTTGTTAACAATTTACATTATTCATTGGAAATCAAGCGATTTTCTAGCATGTTTGATTTCAACACATCTATTCACATGTTAGACTTTGTACTTTGATCGGGTTGTGTTGGAGCACAAGACCCTGGGCTCAGATTACAAAATTCCAGGTTGCAAGGTGGTGTGATATGATGATGTTGATATACATGTCTCTCTCAGATGGATGGCTGTGACCATACCATGAGTTATCATATGTGATCCTTCTCATTATTGGATGGCTGCGACCATACCTTGGTTTCGATATGATCCTTTTTATTGGATGGCTGCACCGATGCCTAGATCCGTTTACATGATCATTCTTCGAATGGATGTGTCCATGCCATGATTCATGTATCATTTGACAAAGTTTTCAGTTATGTATATGTATCTGTACTTGCTTGCAGGTTTTCCAACGACAGACTCCGGTTCCCCGCACTGATTCATAAAGCATTTCATCCCTCACTCTAGTTCAGCCTTCACGCTTTAGGGGGCATCTGTTACACAACATTTTGTCACTGTCCCTGTACTCCCCATTCCATGATCTTGGAGGACCTCTATAGTGAACCCTACATGATTTCCTTTCATGAAGAAACTCCCATTGTGTCCCTCTTCATGTGCAGAACAATTCCCTTTTGCACCATTTCCCAAAACTCTTCTGATTTTCCCAGTTTACAAGACCGACGCTAATGATCCTTGTCCTTCTCGCGTCGATATGCAAGGATTAAAACTATCCCTAGTGCTGACCGGAGCGACTGAGCTTTGTTTCAGTTGCGCCGATCCTCTTTTGGAAAGTTATTTAAATAAGGAGTCAAAGCTTCCAACTCTAGAAGCTTCGTAACGGAAGTCTGGTAAATGGTTGAGCCAGATGGAGTTGAGGATGTTAGTTTGGGCTCCTTTCCCCTATAAGGATGGAACTACCTCAAGAGGTAATACCTTCTCCCATGAGAAGAGGAATCATCTCCAATCCATTCATGCTATATAAATCTCCATTTTTCCCAAGCACAAGCTAGTGTTAATGTTGGTGTGCTAGTGCTAATTAAGTTTGGAGTAAACAACAAGCTATTCAGAGTTGTAGCTCTCTAGTTGTGTGTGAGGGATAAGTGTGAATTTGGTTTAGTGTGAAGCCTAAAGGGAAGAGCCTTAAAACTATCATTGTTGATGCCATCATGGAATGCTAATGGAAGTGTGTGGGAACCTGGTTTTGTCGGAGGAGAACAACAACATCAACGCAATGGTTGTAATCTCTTCTTGATTTAATATATATGAAACTATTGATTGATTTCCTACATAATGTGTCATCTCACATGTTTATGGATTAATGTTTCTTGACTTGTTAAGTAGGTTGAATTAAAATTTGTCTATTATCACAATTGTTGTTTGTTGTTGTTTACTTGTTTCAGGTGTTTGAAGAAGGAAATGGGAGATAGCTGAAGCACGTAAGCAAGGTCATCACCAAACGGGATAAGCGTACTAAGAGGTAGGCCCTCTTAATTGGTTATAACCTAAGGAAATCTTCCATAGAATGTCTTGGTTGTGGCTAGACCCGCTATCGGGCTAGAGGAATTGTTTGTGTCCACACTTATAATTTTACTTCACCACAGGGTCGATTCTTAACATTATGTGATATGCGATTGCGATCACATCGCATCACAACCTGCTCTGCGTCGGGGGCCGATTCTTTAACCCGAGCCACTTATCGCTACGATATACGATATGCGAGGGCCAATGGAGGGCTGCCACTTGGCACCTGCTCATTCACTGAAGACCTTGCCACATCATCCCAATCCTGCCATGTAGACAAGTCAAACTTGAACTTTGACTTGCTCTAACTTCTGCATATGAAATCAGATTTGAGTGTTGTTCACATCGTTGGATTCAAAATGATGAGCTCTTCAATCAGAAGCTAAGTTTGACAAGATTATGACACTTTGATTCTTGAGCATAATTCTAAGCACCTGATCACACCTCCCCACTAGAAGCCTTTTGGACCCCAAAATATTTATATTCAGTTATTGAACAGACGAGGGTATTGTTCCCTCACCTTCCCCACTTCAATTGATTTGGAATTTGATGTATGTGTTCCTTTGAGACCCACTCGAAGATAATCAATACTTCCCCTTTTTGATGTCCTTGTCCTTCTGTCAAGTATAGTGTCTTGCTAAAGCACATCAAGGACTTTTGGAGAAAAGTATTCAATAGATGGAATTTTAATATTCTCTCCTTGATATTCAATCAAAGGAGGCTCATACAATCTCAAATTTTCAACATTAACAACAAAATAGATTTGCATATCCGAAGGTAAATCAAGCTTGAAAGCATTATTACCAATCTTTTCCAGAATTTTAAATGGACCACAATGGATTGGTTTCAACTTTTTACCTTCACCTTGAAGCCTTTCCTTGCTAATGTGAAGCCAAACTTCATCACCTACTTGAAATTGATGATCCACATGATGCTTATCATGTCTTGCTTATACTTACCTTTACTCTTTTCTAGTTGTTCTTGAATTGTTTGGTCGATCAACTAAATTTTCTCAATGAATTTATTTTCTCTGTCTATGTCACTATGTCCATATACAACTACATCTTTCTCAAAGATGAAATCTAAAGGAGATTTAGGCAAATAATCAAGACATTCCTCATAAGGAAAAGTTAGAGTAGAAGAGTGTTTTGCTCGGTTGTAAGCATGATGAATATAATGCAACTGTTCATCCCACAACTTAGGATGTTTGCTGCAATATCCTCTTAGAAAATGAATAATTGCCCTGTTAACCACTTTAGTTTGACCATTTGTTTGTGGATGGAAGGTTGCACTTTTCTTCAACTTGGTGCCATCAAGTTCCATAAACTTGACCAAAAATTCCCAAAAAACCAGGAATCACAATCACTCACAATAGAAGTAGGTAATCCAAAATGAACCCATACATTTTGAAAGAAAAGTTGAGATGTTTGTTCAACTGTAATTTGATTTTTACAAGGAATTAATATGCACATCTTGCTGAACCTATCCACAACTACATATAAATAATCATGACCATTTCTTGATAAATGAATACCTCCTACAAAATCCATAGAAACACTCTCCCATGGACGTGAAGGTACTGGAAGTGGTGTGTACAATCCTAGCTTCCTATTACTAGGTTTACTGAATGCACACAATGAACAACCTTTGACAAAATGTGACACACTTTGAAGCATACAAGGCCAATAAAAATACCTCTGAAGATTTGCCACTATTTTACTTACACTAAAATTTCCAACAATAAGAGAAGTGTGTGCTTGCCTTGTGACATTTACTCTCTCTCCCTATGGAACACAAAGTTGTCCCAAATGATACAACAGATTATCAACTTTCTAGGTCTTTCCAACTTCTACCGCAGGTTCGTGTTGGGGTTTTCTCATATCACTTGGCCCTTGAGTCAAGTCACCAAAGGAGGAGTGAAAGCAAAATTCTTTTGGTCTAAATCTCAACAGAAGGCATTCATAGAGTTGAAAGATCGCCTCTGCATGACACCAGTGCTCGCGTTACCAGATTTACAACAACCATTTGAGATCAAGATAGATGCCTCTGACTATGCTATTGGGGCAGTCTTTACTCACGCAGGCATCCAGTGGCATATCACAGTGAAACACTTTCAGACACAGTCTGGAAGTATCCCACTTATGATAAAGAGATGTATTCCATTATCCAGGCCTGCCGACAATGGAAGCATTACATTTTGGGGAAGGAAACGGTCATCCACATAGACCACCGACCCCTGCAGTTCATATAGACCCAAGGGAAATTGCAGAATGATCACCATCAGAAGTGGTCTACATACCTGCAACAGTTCCATTTGAATATCAAGTATAAGAAGGGCATCACCAATAATGTTGCAGACTGCCTCAGTCGACCACCGATCATGGCGCTAACCACCGTGCTCAACTCTTGTGGGCATGAGACTTCTGATTGGCCACTTCTCTACAAAAGCAACCCAAAATTTGGTCACACATACCAGACACTCTTGGAGGGTCGGCATGTTCTAGATTTTCACCTCCAGGATGCCCTGTTATGCCACCTGGGTCACCTTTGTGTTCCTTCAAGAGAGCGTGCAAGATGATTTGGGAAGCACACTACAGTCGGGCTGCTGGGCATTTCAGGGTCTATAAAATGGTGGTAGTACTGCAAAATTATTTCTATTGGCCAAATCTTCGATAGGATGTCGGGAAGTACATCAGATCATGTACTGCTTGTGCCATTGCCAAACCGACCATCAAGAAGCAAGGCCTCTATACCCCGCTGCCTACCCCTAGTCGAACTTGGGAATCCGTCTACATGGATTACATGTCAGGCCTTCCTTCCACTAAGCATGGAAATGACTGTGTTTTTGTGGTCATCAACAGGTTCTCGAAGATGGCCATTATGGCGGCCTACAAGAAGAATATCACAACAGAGGCCGCTGCTAAACTCTTCTTTGAACGAGTGTGGGTGCACTTTGGGATCCCACAGTCTATCATCTCAGATCAGGATAGTCGGTTCCTCAATACATTTTGGTCCAGTCTCTGGTCAATGCTGGACACCAAACTCACTAAGTCCACAACCTTCCATCCTCAAACTGATGGCCAGACAGAGGTTGTCAATAGGATGAATGTACACATTCTGCGCATGTACAACTCAAAGCATCCATGCACATGGGACGAGAGCCTCCCCTATGTTCAGCACAACTATAACTGAGCTCTTCATAGCTCGACTGGCCACAACCCTTTTCAAGTGGGCTTGGGATTCTAGCCACTATGCCCCATTGATGTGGCCATGCCACTTGCAGCTACTCACACAGATTCAGCTCATGTCTAGTCCAAAACAAACAAGGAAACCAGCTTCATTGGGCACATCCAACATATTCGCCAGTAGTTCTGTGACATTCTGGAGAAATCAAATGCCAAGTACAAGCAGCGACATGATCAACATCGGGTGCCACACAAGTTTCAGGTGGGCGACAAAGTCTGGTTTCATTTGCAAAAGGAACGCCTTACTGGAGCCTATCGGAAACTGAGACTAATTCGCTATGGTCCTTACACCATTACTAAGGCTATGGGAGACAATGCATTTGAGCTTAGCATTCCTCCATTCCTTGGCCTGCACCTAGTGTTCAATGTGGACCACCTTCGGCCATACTTCCCACCATTGCTAGACACATCCAACATTGCAGAACAACTCACATCCACAGAATTAAATCCAGATTGCATGAAACAAGCTGCAACTGATCAGATCATGGACACATAGATCAAGAAAACTCACCAACAGAATATCCAACTGTATCAAGTTGTCAAAGCACGCCAACTCCTTCACCAGGGCAAGTGGCTCACCAGGGACCAAGTTCAACAAAAGTTTCCTCATCTCATGGAGGAACTCAACGCAATGGGGACCATTGCTTCCTACGGGGGGGGGGAATGATCCAGGTGGATATTGGTGGCTACCTGCCAAGTCCACCTGGCCCCCCACCATTGTTTCTCTCAGCATTTTCAGTTTCCTTAATTGTAGTACAACTTACTATTTTTAGCAGTTTTTCGGGTCCTAAACTTTCGGAGCCGTTTTGAGGCCCTAAACGACGTTTTTTGGGAACTATGGGGGTAAGATGGGTCCATGGACCGATGTTTCCCTTCCCAAAGTGGTCGTGCTCAGATAGATCTTTCTAATGAGCTATTGTACACATCAAACGAAGATCGTATGCCAAAGTTACGACCCCGGGAAGTTGATGTACCAATTTACCCAAACGGGGCCCACAATTTGGTGTTTCATCTTCTAGGGTTAGGTTTTGGAATTTTAAGGGTTTTCCATTGTTTCTCAACAATAAATAGGCCTTCGAGCCTCATTGTAACACAGTTCAGAGGCATGTAACCATCACACATCTCTTCTCAGAGATAAGCTACCATCGCCCTAGCTGGTGTATTTCCATTAATGTTTGTAAGCATATTTCAGTATTTTACATTAATAAAATGAAGTATTATTTCTGCTGCATATATGTGTTTATGGTTATCTCTGTAATTTGGTGCATTCCTATTTAAGTCCGGATCAGAAGACCTCCTACAAAATCCATAGAAACACTCTCCCATGGATGTGAAGGTACTGGAAGTGGTGTGTACAATCATAGCTTCCTATTACTAGGTTTATTGACTGCACACAATGAACAACCTCTAACAAAACATGACACGCTTTGAAGCATACAAGGCCAATAAAAATACCTCTGAAGATTTGCCACTATTTTACTTACACCGAAATGTCCAACGATAAGAGAAGTGTGTGCTTCCCTTGTGACATTTACTCTCTCTCCCTATGGAACACAAAGTTGTCCCAAATGATACAACAGATTATCATGCACATGGTAGTCTAATTCCTCAACTTGGTGGCCTTGACTCAAGTTTAAATATAAGTCAACATCATGTGCATATTGCTCAACATAACTTTCAGGCAAAACAAAATGATTCTTGAGTAAAATTGTTGCATTAACAATCGGCCTAGAACTCCTATCAACAACTCTGTTATAAATACATTTCTTGTACCTGATTACCAAGTGGAATTGTTGTAAAAATCCCATCCAACGAAAGTGCCTTGTTTGCTGCAATTTTTTTTGAGATTGAAGATATTGCAAAGGTTGATGATCTGTGTGAATAATGGTTTCTTTTCCCATCAAGTAATGCTTCCATTTCTTCACACTTTTCACCAATGCATAAATCTCTTTATCATACGTAGGATAATTAATAACAACAGCATTAAAAATTTCAGAATGAAATGAAATGGGCTTACCATGCTGTAAAAGAACTGCACCCATGGCGTAGTCACTTGCATCTGTTTGTATTTCAAATGGTTGTTTCAAATCCGACAATGCTAAAATTGGGGCTGAATTGATCTTTTGTTTTAAAGCATCAAATGCTTTTTGCTGTTTTCCTCCCCATTGGAAGACAACCTTCACGCTTGTCAAAGCATGTAGTGGAGCTGCTATGGAAGAGAAATTGGCAATGAACTTCCTCCAATACTGCATTGTTCCCAGAAAAATCCTTACTTCTGTCATTGATTTGGGTATTAGCCAATTCACAATGATCGAAACTTTAGAGGGGTCAATCTTCAGCTCACCTCTTGCAACTATATGGCCCAAAAACACTAAGGAATTTTTCCTGAATTCACATTTAAACATCTTCATAAGTAACTATTCTTTTCTCATGACATCCAAAACTTTCTTCACATGTTTGACATGCTCTTCTCGTGATTTGCTGAATATCAAAATATCATCTAAATAGACAATTACAAACTCATCAAGAAAGGATCTTAACACATCATTCATAACTCTCATGAATGTAGCTGGAGCGTTGCAAAGACTGAAAGGCATAACCAACCACTCAAACAATCCCTGTTTGGTTTTAAAAGAAGTCTTCTAAATATCCTCCTCAACTATTCTAACTTGATGATATCCACTTCTCAAGTCTAATTTAGTGAAATATTTTGAATTCTTCAACTGATCTAGCAAATCATCTATTCTGGGCAGTGGGTATCAATTATTTATGGTAATTTTATTCAAAGCTTGATAATATACACACATGAGCGAGGTCCCATCTTTCTTGGGTACCAAAACAATTGGTGAACCACATAGTGCAGTAGAGGGAAGAATTACACCTTTATCTAACAATTCTTGAACTTGTTTCTTAATTTCTAAACTTCCTAGAATTGACATTTGATACATACCGATATTTGGGAGTGGACAGTCTTGCTGTAGTTGAATTTCGTGCCGAATTCCCATTTTTGGTGGCAATCCCTTTGGTTCTTGAAACATGTCTCTATATTGATTGACCACATCAACCAATTTAGCTTTCAACTTCACATCACAGCCTATAAAGGATTCATGCTTTGTGTCATTCCTTTGCTTGATCATAAGAAGCATGCGATTCTCGCTGGAATTAACCAGTCGCTTCATTTTCCTTGCGCTTACGAAAGACATATTAAGCTTTTTGCAACGGGCTCTAAAATATACTCCACTCCATCTTTAAACAAATGATATTTTCTCTCAAATCTATGGAAAACAACTTTCCTATCATACAAGTACAGGCTTCCCAACACAATCCCATAAATATCCATTGCCACAACGTCTAATTCGACTTCATCAACGAAATTAGCAGTGATTGAAAACTTGAAAAATCTTTTTCGTGTGACATGAAAATTGGCATCCTTGGTTATCCAACCCAACAGATACGGTTTATGATGAGGCATGGTTTTGAAATTCAACTTCTTGACCAAGTTTGTAAAAATTAAATTTGCCTGGGATCCACTGTCAAACAACGTATCGATTTTGGCGTGTTTGGAAATAACTCGGACATGGAACAACTCTATTTTGTTTTCCTCATTTGAAATGGTATTGGAGTTATTTTCTGTGCTGGTGCTTGCCACGACTTCCTCTTTGCTTGTCTTTGCGACAAATTTCCCTTTAGTGACTGTGGCTGCAATCTTCATTTCATCACCTGAGTCAGAACCCAAGTCTTGTCGTGAAACAACGTTTGTTCTCTGTTTCCATTTATTGTTAGATTTTTTCGGTTGTAATTCTGGATGAAGCTTCCAACAATGCGCTTCATCATGGCCCTCTTTGGAACAATTATTGTGCGCGGGTTTCTCCCCTTCTTTCTTAATAAAAGCATTTTTCTTCTGCTTTCCTTTTAATTTCTTCCCCTTTTCACCACTCTGGAATGGCTTATTATTACATTCTTCTTGTACATTTTTCCCTCTTGCTTCGAGGTGTGTAGCTTGAACACAGACCTCATCAAGATTCGTGGGACTAAACATAAGAATGGTTTGTCGAAGATAGCTATGCAACCCTCCTATGTATTTTAGCGAGGTATATTGTGACTATAAGTCTACTCCTAGCATAAGAGCTCTTCTCCTAAACTCTTGAGTATACTCTTGCACATTTTGACCTTTTAATTGTCTAAAATTTTGCCAATTCATGATGGATTTTTGCATATGGGCTAAAGGGTAGAATTGTCTTTTTATAGCAACAATGAAATCGGATCAAGTAATAGAGGTCTTACCATGTTTTTTGATCTCGTGTTGAGTCCTTGATTCACACAAAATGAGTGTTACACCCTCCATTCTCAATGAAGCCAACATAATTTTGATATCATCCTCTTGAAGGTTCTGAATTCTAAAATACACCTCCAACTGACGAATCCATTTATCCAACTTCTCTGCATTCACTTCACCATTGTACATAGGCAACTCAAATTTAACATCAAGCTTTAGAAAAGGTGATTTATCAGTTCCTTTTTTAGGATGATGATGAGTATGAGTATGGGTTGTCATAGTGTAAGAGGGTGAAGATGCTTGTGAAGTAGAAGATGAAGAAGATGGTGGAGAGGGTGGAGGTTTGTCTCCATTCCCATTGCCTCCTTTTCCATTACCTCTTCATGAAGAGCCTTCTCCTTTGGGAGGTTTGGAACTTTCTCCTTGCAATATGTTGTTCCTCTCTTCATAGAGGACCTTCACCATCTCTCGCATATCAAAGAAAGCCTTTTTGAAGGTCTTCTCATCCTCTGTCATGTTTGTAGGTTCTCCTTCAAGAGACATGGTCTCTGAAAACTTAACTGCAACTTCTACAACTTGAGGATGTAATGGTGTAGAAGACTTTGGCAACCTTGCTCTTCTTCCACTTGACTCAATTTCATGGCTTTCAACTAGCTTTACTTCACCTCTTTTGAGCTTTAACCTTGTAAGCATGACATAAACTTGCAAACAATTAAATCCTTCTTTCACAAAGAAAATCTAGTAAGCAAAAACTATCGCTCTGATACCAACTTAATCTGAAATGGAGCAGATTAGTAATGTTGTGCTAATTCCCCATTCAGAATAAAAACCCAAGTTGCTTATCATTTTCTTGTCATGTGCTTAAGGATTCAATATTTTTGCTTAATTAAGTGATTCCCATGAGAGTTTCTTATGTAAATGTTAGAAACAATTTAACATAAAACATATGCTGAACAAAAAAAAAATTAACAATAAAGAACATCAAAATACAACACACAACAAGCACATGTTAAAGGCGTTCACCCCTCCCGGGCCATGTCTTCTTGGTCCAAATTCCAATGGCTTGGGCCTCTCTATTATGCTCAAATTAGAACAAAAGTGTGCTTACAATGCTCAAATGCCTATGAAACCTGTCTCCATGAGTTCAAAATACTAAAAAATGGCTATCTAGCCTCTTTTTGCATCCCATTTGGATAAGAACTGAATAAGTTATGAATTCTCCTAGTTCTCCCACTCTTTGTTCTAGAAAATGCTCCAAATCCGACCAAAAACTACATTTCCGCTCCAAAATATGTTGACGAGGCGATGAATTTGTTGCACGAAGGGCCATAACCTTTCGACCATATCACAAATTGCAATCGGTGAGTGTTTGTGGGCGGAAGGTCTTGTTAACACAACAAAACATAGCGATTATGATATCAGTGGACCCGATGGGAAGTTAAATTGTTACATATAAAATCTCGCGTCCGCGGTCTTATCACTCATCACAATCGACAATCAGTGCGGGAATATAATTGATGATATGGAAGACCTACTGGGACATTAAACTGCGACATATGAATTATCACATTTGGGAACCTAATCATAAATCACAATCGATGCTTTCCATCGATGGATACTGGCAAAACCCATACCACTGCGATATCAGCAGACCCGCTGGGCTATGAAATATAATGTATAACATATCACGTCCGGGGAAAAATCACAATCGGCATTATGGTGGTGACACACACACACACAACCTTGATTGTGCTGGGGGCCAATTCTTAACATTATGCGATATGCGATTGCGATCGCATCTCATCGCAACCTCCTCTGTGCTGGGGGCCGATTCTTTACCCAAACCACTTACCGCTACGATATGCGAGGGCCAATGTCGGGCTTCCACTTGGCGCCTCCTTATTTGTTGAAGACCTTGCCATATCATCTCAATCCTGCCATATAGACAAGTCAAACTTAAACTTTGACTTGCTCTAACTTGTATATATGAACTCAAATTTGAGTGTCGTTCACACTGTTGGATTCAGAATGATGAGCTCTTCAATTTGAAGTTGAGTTTGACAAGATTCCGACACTTTGACTTTTGAGCATAATTCTGAGCACCTGAACAGGAAATTCCCCATTGCAAATCACAATTGGCATTATCGACGGGGACATATATATATTGGTGGGTACCATGTGTGATATGTGATTATGATATATTGCATCACAACCCTGATTGTGCGAGGGGCTGATTCTTAACATTATGCGATATGCGATTGTGATTGCATCACATCGCAACTTGCTCTGCTCTAGGGCTGATTCTTTAACGTCGACCTATCTTTTGCTTTGATATGTGATATGGGGGGGCCAATGGTGGCCTTCCACTTGGCACCTCCTCATTCTCTAAAAGGCTTTGCCATGTCATCCAATCCTACCATGTCATCAAGTCGACCTTGAAATTTGACTTGCTTTAACTTATGCATACGAGCTCGAATTTGAGTTCTGTTCACACCGTTGGATTCAGAATGAAGAGCTATTCGATTTAAAGCTAAGCTTATCAAGATTCTGACTCTTTGATTTTTTGGCAAATTTTGAGCTCCTGATCACTACCCAACAAGATGTGTGGGGAATTTGAAATGATACATCCCCATCCTGTTGTTGAAAAATGTAACAAGAAAGTCTCAATTTGATTTTGCCTTGGTCAAATTGACAAAATTCAAATTTCCACATTAGTAGATATCTTGGATGTAGTTAACTTGTGTGACATGTCTTGTGTCACTCAATTTACCCAGTAAATTCAAGTTAAAAGGCTTGGAGTTTGGTTAAGCATGTGTGATTGCTAATTTGTGGCATTCAAGTTCAGTTATTTCAAGTTGTTTCCAGTTAAACTAGTTCTAACTGTTGGAGGAACTAGTGGAAGATCAGTTGTGCAGTGGGACTTCAGTTTAACTCAATGATCATCCAAATAACTAATCAATCAACTCAAAATTCCTAGTGCATGCAGAGAATTCTAGTTCCCCAATTGTGGTGGAGATTCCAAGGTAGTGCAACATTAATTGTAGACTAGTCTTGAGTGTATAGGTGTTGTATGCAGTCAGATGATAACCCTTGGGAGTTGCGGAATCAGTTTGAAGGGAATTCCTAAATAATAGGGGCTCAAGCAAGGGCATAAATTGACTAAGTCTGGGTCAAATATTCTCAGTGAGCAAAGAGATAGGTTATTCACTTGCAAATTGAGCTCAAATTGAGCTGGCAATTGTAATACATCTCTATTCATCAGATTAATGCAAGCATGTAAAGGGTTTTTTGGTAGATTGCTTTCCTTTGGAAAAAATATTGTGTGCAAGTGTGTTATTTCTCATTGCATGTTTGTGATTGATGTTCTAAATTGTGAATTGAATTCCATAGAGTAGTAGAGTAGGTTTTTGTGTTGTGATTATGATTAAAATTTCATGAGTAGTTGCAAATCTACACCATAATTTCTACACTTGTCGTAGTGACCTTCACAGGTGAAATACCATTAAATAATATTAAGGGTTTCACTCCAAGTAAGATTAATCCATGACCTTAGTACCCCCTATCACCAATATTTGTCTTTATGTTCGTCTTTCAAGAAGGAAGGAATATTGCTACCCACCAGGGTTTGATTCTTGAACCAACAGCCACCATCCGTTGGAAGGCCTATGGATTTTGTAATAAGTTCCTCAGTGACTAGGAAGGAAAGGTCAATAATGCTGACACTATGTCCATCGAAACCCTCTACAAACGCTTGGGCAAATCCATCATGGAACCCTTCACACCTAAAGCAAAATTCAGCCCAACCTGCTTTGATGAAATTGCTCACAAAGCTCTGGGATGGATTTGAAAACTTGAAGGACTTCGGGCTCGTTCTTGCACGATCATCCACTCTTTCCCATGACCACTAACAAATTTTCAATAGGAATTGTGGAGAAAAATCGAGGATTTTCTCATGTTGATCCTGGAAACTAATGATATGCTTACTAGAAAGGAAACAGGGGAAAACTATTATGCAGTGAATCTAACCTTTACCATTAAAAACCACAGGTTCTGAACTTGCAGGTGGACACATAAAAAACACTTCATATCATGCTTTCATCATGCCCATTTAAACTTTGATAACCATTACTTATGCTGGTAGATTGATATGACCAGATGAAATCATTACAACTTTTAGTTTTTATTTTGGTAGCGCTGTTTATTGAAATGACGTGTCTAATGCAGTGTATGTTGATTTGGCTATGCCTCTCTTATCAATGATCAAACCATTTGCTTCCATTTAATTTGGTAGTGCCCTCCTTTTATATTGTTAGAATTGGTGCTTCCAAATTAAATGACAACGGTTTGAAAAAATTAGAATAAGAACCCCCAAGAGCATTGATTCTTCAAAAAAACTTTCATGTGATAAGAACATCCATCTTCATAGTTGTAGCCCACAAATATTAATCCAGTGAAATCAGATTTAACTCAAGCAACATTTAAATGGATAAGGCATACCACTATGCCCCAAAATCGATGAATCATTTTCTATAGAGTACATTGGAAGCTATCTCAAGAAGATGCTTCTAACCTGTGTCAAAATATTTTACAAGAAATGTGCCAAGTATTTTCGTAAATCTACTATAGAATTGTAATAACATGTTTCCATGTTGATTTTGATGATGAAATATCTTCATAGAACTAATGATGGCATCCTCCTTCATGATTTTCAGTGAATGCATCGTCTAAACAATTAATAGACTGACATTAGGAATCAACTAGACACTGTTTCTTTTCTTTTTAGCATGCATGCTCCAACTTGGATATATGGGTTCCAAATCTTGATTTTCTCAAAATCTGAGTCTATATATTTCATGAAGCTTCCATGTCTAAGAAGAAGAAAAGATGGTGATGTTTGTTACCTTTTTCTACTTCCACTACTAAAGTATTAAGTTTTCCCAATTTCTGTATATCAGATGAGCCTCCCCTCAAGTAGCTTGAGAACACATAACATTTACTTCAATGCTCGCCTTGTTCTCATTAATTGTTGATCTTGACATGTCACCAAAATATATCTATCGTGATGATTTTTGTCTTTACATGTATGCTAGGTCACAACTTAGAACTAAAATAACATGTTGTCCAAGGCACTTCCACTACTAAATACATGTTATAGGTTCTTAATGCTCCCATACAATCCTTGTGCAATACAAAACAAGTGTGATGTTTTCATATGATCATGGAATTTAAGGCCAATAAAACACCATATAGTATACCATTTTCAGAATATATTATGATACGTTTCTAATGATCTTTTTTTGTAAATTTAATTGTAGTGATGGACTACGGCATCATTCTAAAGGCTGTAGACACGTTTTTCCAAGAGTGCGGAGAAAAAAAGACATGAAACATGCAAACAAAAAAATCTCGACTTCAATGCAACAATTGTTAGCTTGGTATGGAAAGTAGTAGAGTTTAATGCAACATAGAAGAAAAGACATGAAACATGGAAACAAAAAAATCACGACTTCAATGCAATAATTGTTGGGTTGGTATGGAAAGCAATAGAGTTTAATGCAACAAATAGTGGTAGTTCATTGTCTAATGACCCAACAAAATCATTTGTTGGTTCATGTTTGGTCATAAGTATTTGTAGGTTGCAGACATTCTGAATGGAGCCCAACCCAATTATCTTGTACTATAATGCTTTGACTTGGTTAAACATTATTTGACAAGTGGATTTCTTGTAGGGATGAGGATTTCTCACTACAAACTTGGTGTGTGGTGCTATTGTCTTGTGACATTTATGATTGATGTTATTATTAACAAACTAAAAATAACACGTCAAGTATTTTTATTGGTAAATTTCATAGAAGGTGATTAAGTGACTTCCACAATTTTGGTTATGGCCGAGCCATTCTTAGGTAGGTGTGGTCTAGTGGTGTACAAACATCTCAGCCCAAAGCTATCGACCCAAAACTATCCAACAACTCTTGTGAGGGTATAATGTGTTTCCTTAACATTTATACTAATTCGTTGGCACCACTTCATTAGGAAAACACAAAAAGTCTCATCATATGGCAAGAAGGCTTCTTTCTTAACAAACATATCATTCACTCAAGAGTCAAGACATATGGCTAGTATTTAGGAATCCCATTTAGATTTAATGCGCTAATAATGGTTCCATAGGATTTTATTTTGCACAAAATCAAAGGAAATCCTTAGTGTTGGCAATTTGAGATAATACTCTTACAAGTACAATAGCTTTCCCAAAAAAAGCCAATGTCCAATTATGTACTTAATATTTTTGTGTCTTCCCTTTCTAGTCCATGGTACAAAGAACTATGAGCTTCCATCAACATTTTCTTTATAGGAGATTAAGCAATAAAATAGGCATATCTAGCTTCTAAGGACCTCTCCACTTTTCCTAGAATGAATAGGTAGCTTGGATTAACAAATATATGTGCTCAAGGGATTGTCTTAGTTACAAAATGGTCACCCATACCAACAACAACATTGCACCTTCACAAATATTTGTTCAAAAAATAACATAAATGTATATGTCATCCAACAATATCTAATGTGGTAACAATATCTCCCTCAAAATTGATGTGATAGCCGAAGTCTAAGTCATCCAACAATATCTCTTTGACCACTCATCACTGGAAGCACCGAATCAATTCCTAAACATGAGCATGCTAAAAGAGAGGAATCACAACTCTTAAAAAATAAGAATCTTAAAATGTCAAGCTAATCCTCCTAAAAAATAGGAAGCTCAAATTGCCAAAATAACATCGTGGCAACACTTACTATCCATATTTTTATCATGTATAACATTTTTCAGTACATGTAGTTAGCAAATAAGGAACAAGGTGCTAAAAATAAGCATCGGTGCTAACCAAAATATCAAAGATTGAGACCATGACTCGTGAGCTTCAGATTTAAGATAAAATGGTGGTAGTACTCCCAAAATGGTCCAGTAATCAAATATGGCGAGGTTTTAATATAATTGACTAAAATTGTCGGATCAAAGACTCCGGTAAAATCTACGGCTTTCGTCCATTCCGGAGTTTGAAAAAGCACGAAGATTATTCTCAAGAGCGGGTTCCAGAAACCATACCACGGTTTCCATGTGGAGGTTCATTCCAGAGGACAGAGCAGTGTGAATCAAAACCGCTTCGACCATCCTTCAGAATAATATTTTATTATTTTGAAAAAAAGGGCAAAACATTTCGTGGATATTTTAACCCTTTTACTGTTTGAACCTGCTACACCGTCAACCTCCATTCTAGCTGAGTATTTTCTACCCAAAATTCAAAGCCACAAGTACTTCTTAAGGGTTTCTCTTTTCGCCATGGAACAATTTCGAACCTCAATTGTATTATGCAAAAGCCTGGATAGTATAGTAGAGAGGGAATCATAGTTGATAGACAGTGATGTTTTAGACCCTATACTGTCTATTTCTAGCATCTCTGAGTAAAAAATTATGTTAGGCGCATTACAAATCCAAGGAATAAGTGTCTCGAATGCAGTCAAATCATCAATTATTTCTTTCTGTCCAGAACAAACATTTCAGTTTCCGGAATTCGTAAAATGGTGTGCTTCTAACTATTCCCATTCCAAAAGAGTTATTGTAGATTCAAATGGGTCAAAGGTCCTCTTTCAAGTCAATACACAGTCAGTTCGAGATTCCCTAAGGTTATTTGAAGTTTTTCCCCAAGATTTTGAATCTTTCAATGAGATGGAAGTAATCAGGGTTTAAAGAGAGAGTTCTGCATAAGAAAAGGGTCAATTTTTGTCTAAAATTATAAAACTTGGACAATCTGTTGATGGTTTTCCCTTACCATATGAAATAAACATTTTCCAAGAGAGTATACAGTTGGTTTTTTCCGTGCTAAGTCAAATTCTGGGTTTGGATAATGGTAAATTTCTTGTAGAAGTCATGTTAGGGTTCCTAATGAAGTTGAGTCAGTCCCAGTTTTCCTTAATGTTGATGAGTTCCTAGCTGAAACAATTCATGCCCATCTAGTGAACTTCGACATGTTGAACATTATAGATGTCAGACATATTTATCGAGAATGTTATTATTTTCAAATCAAGCAGAATTGAAGCAGATGGACTCATATTTGTTTGCAGATTTTTCAATTATATCTGTTGAGGCAAAAAGAATTTCTATGTTTGACTTTACCATCAGAATTATGTCCAAGGTTTACAGTTTAATTCATAATGCAGATTTTACAAGGGTGTCTGAAGAAATGAGAACCAGATTACAGTTTGATCAGGACAATAAGATAGGGGACTGGTTTCTTTATAGAAATTCTACTGTTATTAGGGTCTATGGGTTTCAAGAAGCACCTTATGTCCTGCCAGCCTTCCTAACTCCCATAATTTTGCTTTGGAATTTGTTAGGCAGAGGTTTACTTCAAAAAATATCATTTCATCAAGTTTAATAAGTCTTGAAATTTGAAATTCTCTTTCAATATTGGTCCTTCTGTTATAAAAAACAAATGTTGTCTTCAAATGGTGGAAAAGATGTTGAAAGCTCTATATTTTCAGGAAGTAGAGAAGGTGAATTATGATCCTTAACGGATCATATCAAATAGAAGACAACAAAATAAGAATGCTCGTTATGAACACCAGAATGTAGGACTTGCTAAAAAAACAAATTTGGAAAACTTTGTAGAAAATCAGCAAATGCCAAAAATGAGTCATAAGATACAAGATTCTTAGGATGTTAGAGTTCAAGTAAATCCTCTTATAATAGAAATACAAACCCCAACAAAAATAGATAATGTGAACGAAATGGGCATATCGGAGGTGGCAAATATGGAAACAGATGAGGAACAGTCTGAAAGCAAAAGAATGAGGGTTGACAAGGGAAAAGATGTTATTGATTTAGAGAAAGAAGAACAACGTACAAATCAAGGACAGAATGCTATCATTATTGAGGAAGAACAAAGCATGACAAGCAAGGAAGGAAAAAGTGTGACAGAGGAGAAAGAGTCACAACCTGCTTTTCAAAATCTAAGGTTTTCATTTTCAATATCCAGGGAGCATCATGTAAATCAAAGGATGACTTAATTAGACAATATAAAGAGAAGAAGAGGCAGTCCTCCACTCAAGGTCTGAAATTATTTCTAGAAGTCAGAAAAATATCCCAGGACAAGGTTTCTTTACTTACTGTCAGATATTTTGAAAATAATACCTTTAATATTGCATTAGCAGGTGAGAATAAGGTATATGAAGTGAAGACCATATTAGATAAATTCAATGTGCCGGATAAAGATAATTTTCATAAGCAAACCATTGAGCTCATTTATACCAAGTTGCTACAATCTGCATTAAACAATAAAAAGCTAGAAGAAAAGGTTTCCAAGTTAGAGGTTAACTTAAACAGGAAAATCAAATAACAAAGCATGGCAACAACAAATTAAAAGGTTAGAGGTTGATATTTTGGTTATTGGTGTAGATCCCAAGAATATCCAGGGATTTAAGAAGCTTTTAGATGATAAAGAAAATACCATTCGAACTCTTAAAAAGAAGCTGAAAACTTCAACAACAGAACATATACAAACTCCAGAGCTAACAGTAATTGAACAAGAGAAAGAATCATTATAGCAAGAGGTAATAAACTTTTAAGGCCAAAAATTTGCATTTGGGGAAGGAAAAGCAGGATTTACAGAAAGGAAAAGAAGAACTACTGTGAAGGAGTGCAACTGCAAGTCCCATTCAAAAGAAAATACATATCTACTGAAGATTTGGTGACAACCATGTCCCAAATTAATTTGAAAGATAATGAAATAAAGGAACTAAAGGAAGAGAACCAAAAACTTGAACAAGAAGCAACAAAAAAGAGAGGTAAGAGATAGCCGAAGCCAAAAAGATAATAAGGATTTACAGTAAATGGTGGCCAATCTCAAGTTTAGATTAAAGAAAAGACTCCTTTGCCAGGAGCAAAGCACATTCGTTGGGATTCTTTAGCAGTAGATATCACTATCTTTAGGCAATACTTGAAATTTGTAGAAGACAAGAATGTTGTAGCAAGTACAACCCTTCACAAATGTGTGGTTTTAAATGAAACATTGTTAAGAAGACCATTAGAATGGGCTCAAAATGTAATTGACTTCCTAAACTCAGCTTCTAATACAGAGTTGCAGACACTTGGTGTAAAATATAGGATTGTTATTATAATTTGGGCCAAAAAGATTATAGGAAAATATAATTTTATGAGCAGTGTGAAGGCAAAGACAAAGTAGATGAAACATGATGTACGAAACTTGAAGGATTTGTTCATTAATCTTTTCAAAAAGGGTCTCCCTTCCTTTTGGAATAATAATGGCAAACTGATTTCTAGGAAGTTTATTATCTTTTGTTAACTTAGATCCAAATGGATCATTCAAAATTTGAGTATCTTGAGAAGGGGTTGAAAGGAGATACCATTGTGAATAAGCTAAATGATGATTTTGAATTTTTAAACCAATTTAGGTTGATTAAAGCAGATTTATCTTCCATTTCTCATGCATCCTGTATTGAGTTAGAAGTTCTTATCAGTGTTGAAAATATCGGTATCGGCAAAATATCGGCGAGGGTCCAGAAAACATCTTATCGACAATATCGGTGAAAATATCGGCAAATATCGACAAGCATAAAAAATGCATACTATATTCATTTTTTCAGATTTTTAAACATATAAAGCAATAACAACATGAAATAAACACATTGGCACACAAATATGAAGAAAGCACTGATATATATGATGTCAAATAGAAATGATACATCAAAGGCGATACCAAATCCTGCTGATCCCTGATAATTGTCCAATCAAGGACTCACATGTGGAGAACCAATACAAAATAACATCACGTATTCAGAAGTATCTCATCATCATGAGTTATATGTAGCAAAACAAATAAAACTAGCAACTATCTATCTGAAATCACTGCCTTCTCCCCCTTTTACGGGAAAACATGATGGGATGTTTTCAAGACCTGCCCCTACTAGTAGAAGTTCCTGGCCTTGCCTCTGCACCTAATGTCAAATAATGAGTGCTAAGTATGGAGCTGTGCTCTCCTATATCTATAGCAGATGGTGTTGATGCTGATGCTCCCATAGTGTCCTCCTCCTCCTCATCCTGCTCCTCCTCCGAGTGCTGCTCCTCCTCTGAGTCTTCCTCTTGCTGCCCCTGTTCTAATGGATCATCTGGCTCTAGCCATGAAGGTGACTCCTCCAAGATGGGCTCCTCAGACTCCACCCTCCACTGAGACAATACATCAATATTGTCTAAGGAAACAACATTTGGATCCATTGGTGCTTCTATTTGCCTCACTCGAAGTCAGATGTTGTAATGCACATACACTAAATCACTAAGGTGTGCGAACTCAAACCTGTAAGAGTGTAAAAAAAAACTAATGAATCTTGACTCTTGACTCTTGACACTTGAAGGTCATAAATTAAAAATTAAAAATTACAATAAGTGTAATTGCTCAACTGAAGGTTGGAGCTCAAAGTTATACCTGTTGCACTTTTTTGCGTTTATTTTCTCAAATACACTTCAATTGCGTTCACACCTTGAAGAGCTACATGTTTGACTCAATATTTTTATGGCCAATTTCTGCAAATTTGGTGCCCTTGCACCATAGCTTCGCCACCAAATATCTACAACAAAATAAAGAAATAAAAAATTCAAAAACTTAAAACGTAATTAAACTTTCAAATAAAAGTTACATAATTGAATTTAAAAAAAATAGAATTATAAGTAAGGAAATTCTAAATTGAAAATTCTAATTTCTAATGAGTGATGACTTGTCACTTACGTGGCATGAAGAGGGTCCTTTCCCTAATAGCATTATCAAAGCCAAATAGGCCAACACAATCCCGATAAAACTGTATCTCGTGATTGATTTTGCTACGAAGCTCAGGATCAGGTACCATCCTATGAATACAGGAATGGAGCCCTTCCATCATCTTGCCATCAAAATCAAAGACGCATTTGTATGAAAATGCGGGGTTGAGGAAGAGTGTTGCTGCATGAATGGGTCGATGAAGCATCCCTATCCACCGACTATCAATCACATCCCATAACATCATATGCTTATCAAGGCCATCAGAACCCTTGTCTGCATAATAAGAACAAATGGCCTCCTTGGCCCTATCCATGGCCTCATACAAATAAGCCATTGCAGGCTTCTCCCTATCTACCAATCTGAGGACCTTTACTATAGGTTCACTAACTGAGCATGCTTCTTCTACTGCACGCTAAAACATCTCAGAGTACACCATTTTTGCAATGGCTTTCCCATCCTGTCTCATGCTGTATCTACAATTATGCCAGTCATCAGACACAAACATTTGCTTCAACTCGAACTGACATCGAAGCAAAGGTTGAAGAGTAATAAAGTTTGTGGCAAAACGTGTTATCGCATGACGCCGCAACTTCTTGTTTCTAGTGAAATTCCTCATGAGGCTAAGAACAAAAGCATGGTTATAAATAAACTTGGGGATGCTCCCAGCCGTATCAACCACCTCCTTGATGAAGGAGAGTTTCCCCATATCCTCAAGCAGCAAATCAAGACAATGTGATGCATACAGAGTTTGGAACAATGTGCGTTGCCTCTCGATAAATGATAAGCATCTTGCTGGCAGACACATAATTAGCTGCATTCTTTGTTATGGCTTGCACCACATTCTGCACACCAATATCTTGAATGAACCCATCTAACAACTCACATATTGTTGCTACATCTTTGATATGTTCTGATGCATCCATTGATTTAATAAACATGGTACCTTTAGGACAATGTACCAAGAAATTTAGAAGGGAGCTACCCTTCCTATTTGTCCAACCATCAGATATCACTGTGCATCCAATAACTTCCCATTTTTTTTTCAACTCGGCCAATCTAGAGTTGATGTCCTGCTTTTCTACTTGAAGAATTGGCCCCCGCAAATCCTCATATGTAGCACTTTTGTACCTTGGGTCCACAACAACAATAGCATCACACATTGGCTGCCAAAATGGATTGGTTTTGGTGATGCTTTAAGGTAAGTCGCTCCAGAAAAGACACCTCCCCATGACTCTATCTGCTTCTTGCTTCTCCTTTTTTTTAACAAGTGATTTTATGCCAGGTTGTGATCCATGTCCTGTTCGTGGAATAAAAAATGATGACCTCGCACTAGCAGTAGCAGGTGATGCTGTGGAGCCCCTCCCACTACCCTCAGCATCAAAATCAGGAGAAGATATCCGAAAGATCTACCTGCACGTTCAACCTTGTTTCTTTCTGTCTCTTCCTTCTTTTTGTCTTTTTCATCAATTGCCTCAAGAGCTTTTTGTATAACCTCCGGACTAGAAACTATACAAATCCCAACATCATGTCCAGTGAGTCTAGCCAAATGGTATTTCAATCGTGTAACCCTCCTGTCATCCTGGTCCCACACAATTTGCATATAAGATATGCCCGATTTGTCCCACCATCAGGCTCCCCATACTCCCAAAATGGGTCCAAGGCTTTTGGCATATTTGAATTTTCTAGCGAGCTAACTCAAACCTAGGGCACCAAAAAAAAAATTGGAATTAATAAGTAATAATCACCTCATTTTACAAAATATTTTTTTTGCTACATTATTTGCAATGTGAATTCAATGAAAAACCATAAATGACAATAAGAGGGTGCATTTGAACGTTAAAAAAAATGGAGTTTGCTGTCCAAATATGGAGAAAACCCTTGCATTTGCTCATGGGCATGAAAATCATAGAAAATGGAAAAAAAAAAGAAAAATATTTGTAGGCAAATAGGCAAGCAAGAATAATCCTAAAACTATAAAAAACTTCATTAACATAGGTGTTTATTTGGACATACCTATTAATGGAAGAATTGAAATTGTCTCACTGTTCTTCAATCTTAGATCGACAAAATCTTCGTTGTTGGTGGAAATAATGGCTATTCAACACTCAAATCCTCCTTGGCAGCATGCACATAGCTCTCCCCTTCCTTCTCCGGCAATCATAAATGAAAATGAATGAAAAAACCAAAATCGGCCTTTTCTAGCTGCGACGACAATTTTTTTCTGTGCCTGTGCGATATTTTGCGTCATAGCACTATATTTTCCCGAGATATCGCCGATATTTTGGAAATATCGCGATATTTTCGGGGAGACAAAATATCACGATATTTCCTCGGTGATATCTCGTCTCCCCGAAAATATCGTGATATTTCCTCGGCGATATCTCGTCTCCCCGAAAATATCGCGATATTTGAGAATATTGGCGATATCTCGGCAATATTGTCAACACTAGTTCTTATTGAAGAACTGGTAGATTATGGTGTTCCCACAAAAAGTTAGAGGAAGCAAATCGAGAGACTGGGAAAAACAAAGCTCAAGATACCAGGAAGTTGAAAGTAGTCAACAACAATTCCCTTATTTGGGAAAACGAAATAAGTGAATCATCATAAGCATCGATCCCTCTCAAGATTAGTTTGAACAAATCAAAATACGAATTCAGTTGACCCATTTTTAGGAGCATAATCAATAGTCAAAGTTTTTTTAGCTGCTTCCAAAAGAAGAATCCAACAGTTTCAAGAAGGAGAATCCATGAGGATTTTCAGTAGCACAGATGGCAAACAATTTGAAGACTAAGAAGACTATTTGTAATTGAAGACTTTCTCTTTGAGATCGAAGACTTTAATTTTTTTTGAAAAATTCCATTATTAAAATTTGTAATCAATGATTTTGAGAACAATATGCAAATAATTATATATATTTTCCTATATATTTCATGATTTGTAATAGTAGTGTGTTTGATTTTTTTTGAGAGAGAGACTATTGTATTTTGTAATATTTTGAAGAAATTATATCAATACAGAAGTACAAAAGCTTTTCACTACAAAGATTCTTGTGCCAATGTTTTCAAGTGTGTCATTTCTTATTGTGAATGTTTATCTTTATCTCAGTTTTCCATTGAACGTATGATCTTCTAGTATTTAGTTGAAAGCAAATGGTTTAGAATTCATATTTGATACTCTAAATTCATATAGTTAAATACTTCCACCCCTTCTTCTAAAGTTATATTAGAATTCATCCATGGTTGATGCTCTTATGTAATGGACTGTTAATTTTTAATTCTACTACCATACTACAATGAATTTAGTAACTTGAATGCATTGTCTACCTGACCTTTGTTGTCAATCTGTCTCATCACCAGATTGATAACTTTGACTCCATGCCCAATGGTCCTCTTCTTAGACCTATCAACCACATTATAAACTCTAGTTCCTCTTTCACAAAAGGTATGGCCATTTTGTTTCATTATATGAACGATAATTGAAGTGACATTAGACAACAAATTCATAGAGGGAGCTCCCTCTAGTTGGAAAGGTCAGTTTCTAGCATAAGCATGCAAACAAATAAGATCTTTTTATTGTGATAATTTTAAAATTCAAGATTGGATTTTAATTCCAAGACTTCAAAATTTTTAGTGTATTCTTCAATTGACATGTCCTTTTTAGAACAATTGCATGAGTTGAAAATCATATGACTTATCTCAATTGCAACTTTATCCCTAAATGAATCCATCTGCAAACTCACCAAAGACCCCTTTCTAGTAATCCATATTGTTCCCCAAGTATGGGTTGCACTTACCACATCCAATCCACATGAAAATGTTGTAGAGCCACATTCAACCTACCCCCTCACCATGAACGTGTTGTGCCTTGAATGCAAACTTGATCTTGCTTGACCATGCACGCACTTCCACTGCCTTTGAAGGTTGAAAGTGGGCATGTGAGAGCATTGTCCCATTGATGAGTACAGAGGAGTGTTACCTTTCATTCCCCAAGGGTGTAGGTTTTAACCCCGTACATAAATTACCTGCATATGAATTCTAAATCACAGGAAAAATAAAAATGTGAGAGCATAACAAATAAAACACATATACACAGAGATTTCCCACTGGATCTCAAAACCGAGACTACCATCTTGATTTTTCATTATATTCCT